>JAYJMB010010521.1:0-49142 GCA_036873735.1 Pouteria campechiana
TGCAGGTGTCATCAATCGGTCGGACAGCTGCTCGGCTACAGCTAGATGGCTCATTTCGATTTTCCATGGCCCAACAATATGAGACATCTATAATTAAATAAGGAGCACTGGGTATACAAATTTTTTTTTTGACATATAATAGTATATGTAGATAACATTGCTGCATATAGTGTTGGTCCCATATATGATGAATAATAGCTCAAGAGAGGAGGGGTAAATTAAGCAAATAAAAGAAGATTATGGCCAAATAAAACTTGATGAGCTAAGAAGAAATAGTGATGCAATATATATGTAATTTTCATGTATAACTACTTCACTTCCAAGTTCAACTTCTCTTAGTTATTCCCATGTCAAACGAGTTGTAGTGTGTGTGTGTGTGTGGTGTGTGGGTGTGGGTGTGGGTGTGTGGGTGTGTGGTGTGTGGGTGTGGGTGTGGGTGTGTGGGTGTGTGTGTGTGTGATGACGTGAGTGATAACATTATGCTTAATCAAGTAATAAAGGATATAAAATGATTATACAAGCAACTAATGAAAATAGTGGAGTACATGAAAGATAGAGCATACAAGTACACACAGACAACACAATTTTTATATTGGTTCAGGAACCCCGTCCCTACATCCACTCTTCCAAGAGCACAAACCCATTATACCTTGGGTTCTACTATATCCCATATAATCGAAGTACACTAGTGTCCTTAACACTCTTCTAGATTCAAGCTCTAGGGGGCATGAATAAGTATTTGCAACACTTCTTCTGGATTCTAGCTTCAAGGGGCATAAACACAAGTGTCTCTAATACTCTTCAAGTTTTACGAGTTCATCAGGAAACTCACCCATTTCAAAGATCATGGGCAAGCTCAATAGTTTTCCAGAGCTCGCTACCAACTCATACAATGTGATTTTTATGAGCTTACCACAAACTCACATAGCTGATTTGTCATCACTCTTTTTGCACATTACATTGCTTCTTTTCTTAGGCTGATTTGTACGGAGATTAAGCTCATAAATAAAATGACATCTCATTGAAGCTCATTAGATATCAATGCTCTAGGTAGATGATTATCATAGAACATTTAAGCTCATTGTCTATCAGTGCAATGGAGATTAATTATCTAGGAGGAAACATAGTTTGATTGAGAGAGATGTTTCTTGTTTATGTTCTATTTTTATTTTTCTCTCAGCTTCCTCAACCTTCTTCATTGTTGTTGCACTACCTTTATATTGCTTCAGAAACTTCTGCCTGTTGGAGGTAGTTAGCTTTATATTAATGTTAAAGAACATTCTGATTTCTCCCGTTTGAAAGCTATCTTCTTAAGAAATTCACTTGTAGCTGAAAAGCCTGTAGTGCTAACTTTGAAGAAGGTGCCTTTCCGTTTTCAGCAAACATTGAATGAAGACTTTTCTTGGTTGACTGACTTATTTATTATTATGAAAAGATACTCATTAATCCTGAGGGATGCAACCTCTGAAAGTTGTAATCTTTAGAATATAGACTGCATTTCTTTGAATTTCTTTCTATCTTTAGCTAATCTCGAATTGCCCAGTCTACTTTATTAAATTTTCTTTGAATCAGATTTTGACCAGAGAGTGTAGTTATGTCTGGCACAGATGGCTTCTACTCTTCATAATATGTCATAATTTATCAAAGAACTTTATCACTCGAATTTGTCCTTTATAAGTAATAGATAAAGCAACTATGAGTAGATCCATATTATAGACCACTTCATTATTATTGAAAATCATTGTAATAGTTTACTTCGTCTTCTAGTTTGTCTGTTATAAGCAACAGCTAAATCGTATAAGTGTCGACAAAGTTTCTCTTCTTTATTATTCATTAGATGATGTTCTTTTGACAGACAAAGTTTCCTTCATTAGGTAAGATGGCTTTGTTTATTATAAGTTGTGGTGCGGACAGAGCATCTACACAAAAGATGAAGTTTCATTCATTAGACGAAGTCTTCTTCTTCTTATCAGTCAAAGTGCCTTTTTCGATTATAATTAGCAGACGATTCTTCTTGATAGACAAGGCTTCTTTCCTAATAGATAAAGCATACTTTGTCTGTCTGTTTGTCTATTGAGATTAGCAAACGAAGTTGCAGACTGTGGACAAAGTTTTCCAAGTTGTGGTGCGGAGATGAATTCTTTTTCTAGTCACTCATATAATGGTTGTCTGTTAAGTAACAGACAACTCATTTAGGCATGGTCGATTTGCTTCTTTAAATGTTGTCTGATGGCTTTGTCTGTTGTTAGTGACAAACAACTCTTTGTGGATAAAAGTGTCACACAAAGTTTT
Source organism: Pouteria campechiana (assembly GCA_036873735.1). Taxonomy (NCBI): domain Eukaryota; kingdom Viridiplantae; phylum Streptophyta; class Magnoliopsida; order Ericales; family Sapotaceae; genus Pouteria; species Pouteria campechiana. The sequence goes on from JAYJMB010010521.1 coordinate 2,293, forward strand.
TCTTCTTTAGCTATTATGTCGCTTCTTCTTTGTCTTCTATATTTTCTACAGAGATTGCAGACAAGTTCCTTAGCCTCTTCAGTTTTCAGGTAATAAGCAAATGTTTGAGTAATTTTGTCTTCATTTTGGCTTCTTCATTTGTCTATTTTCTATTCCATTTTTTCTCTGCTTCTGCAAACTAAAATTCATCTTTGTATTGCGGACAAGTGTTAATTATTAGGAATTTTTTTTATTTATCTGTGGAACCATTTGTCTGAATCTTCTTGAGGCAGATGTTATCTGATACTGACTTTGTCTGTAGATAATTGATTTGATCACTCATCGATGCTTGAGCTCCATGACTATAGATTTCCTTAATGACTTCTTTTCAAAGTTTCAATGTCATTCTTTTTTATTATTCTTGTCTTCTTTCGATTAGTGTATTGTGCTTGTTGATGCATTTGTGTCGTACGTTGTTCATTGTATTTGAATTGCTTTCCTGTATGTTTATACCTATCTCTACAATGCTTAGAAACATAATTATTAGTACCACACATATTCACTCATATGTTATTGTGCATCATCAAAACTTGACTGATTGCCATACACACTGTTTGGTTCAACATATATCCATTACATATAGTATTATATGAAAAAAAAATTACACATATCATTTAATTATTACCCATTATGTAATACCCAATTATACTATTACATGTTTAGCTATAAATACTATCATGGAATGACTATATACACATCATGGAATTTATTATTACTCAATTATATATGCTCATTTCATTAGTTTATATGAGTAAGATATGATTAGTTGAAGGAGCACCTGATTTAACTTGGGACTTTTTTCTATTTTTTGCATATAATACTATATACAATCGTCTTACATTGGTTGCATATAATACTATATGTAGCCGACCAGAAACAACATATAATACTTTAATATTATATGTAGCAAAAAAAACTACAAATAGTAATTTTCCTATAAAAATGACTATTAGTAGAAAATATTATTTTAGGAATATCAATTGAAAGTATAAGTGTCAGTAACAAACTTACGCTCCTAGACACCTCTTATAAATTAATTATATGATCGTGTAAAATTAAGAAAGGGAAACACATATATAGTGCTTTTATCTAATTCAAACTAATTAAAATTTCATGCAATTATTATATTTATTTCTTACAAAAATCACCCACACAAAAAATAGGTATAGAACTATACAACATAAAAGAAAGAAAGCCGCGAATTTACACACCGGGTTGGCGCCCGCGGTACCGATTGCCACATGAACCATCTGGAGACAGTTGTAGTTTTGTTTGTTTTATCTTCCTCATCCAAACTTGGAATTATGTGATCCTTGGTTCATCAGATACATAGTTAGAATATATACAACTTTAATATTGAACAAATTCTTTGAATCAACCTTCATATACACCACAAATTGGGCCAAAGTGACTCTGTTAACATTTTTTACCTTTTAGTGTTAATAGGTGTCACTTTGGCCCCATTCATGGCCTCCATCCGCCTAATTTAGAGAATGCATTCAACATGAAAGTCGTAAATCTTTAAATTATCTATCCAAATAACCAAGAATTATATAATTCAGAGTTTGGACAAAAAAGATATAGCCAAAATACTATATCTATCTCTAGACATTTTCTGTGGTAGGAAGTACCACGAGCGCCCACAGTACCTATCTCCCAACCCGGTGTATAAATTAGTATCTTTTTTTCTGTTGTATAACACATCCATACCTATTTTGCGTGTATGACTTTCATAAGAAATAAATATAAAAAATAAGTAATAAAAAAATTTCTATTATAAAATAAGTTATATTATGATTTTAATATTAAGTGTATGTGAGTTGTGTATTTTTTAAAATATAGTACACTAAAATAATAATTAACTTGAATAAAATAAAAGCTCGTGGGTTTTTCTTTCCAAATTATATATACTCATTTCATTATTTTATATGAGATGTCTATGATTAATGGAAGAAGTGATTTGACAATCTTTTTTTTTTATTAACACTAAATACTATATGTAGATATATTTTATCAACTGTCGGGTGCATTTAATCATATATGCAATTATTTTTTATCGGCTGCATATATCATTACTTTGACAAAAACAAGTTGTATATAGTATTATATGCACCCAACATCGATTGCATGTAATACTATATGAAGCCAAAATAAAATGGCAGCTAACATTTGGCTGCAAAAGGTGATTTTTCTTATAATGTATAGTCGTAATTATATATTTAACTATAATGATAGAAATATTCATAAAAGCCATATATAATTCATATTAAAAAGGCATTGAGTTATGTGATTGTAAATGCTCTTTTTACAAAATCATTTATAAATTCTCTTTTTAATATTTCAGATTTAAAAAATATGTTTAACTTAAGTTCAATGAAATTTTTTAAATAATATATGTTGGGTTCATTATGATATTTCTGTTAGACAAAGCTAATTATTATATTTATAATTATATATCTAATTATAATGATAAAAATATTTATCAAAACCTTAAATAATTCATATTAAAAAGGAATTAAGTGATATAACTGTATACATTTTTTGGTACCATGCCAAACTTAAATTTTAATTATAAAAATTTTTACTTGACAATTAAGTATCTGAAAATAAATAAGATGATTTATTTTAATTTAATCAGAATACTATGATATGCTTGAAAATAAATTTACGTAAAATTTTTTGAATAAATTGATTCTATAAAAATATTTGTATTTTATAAAATTAGCTAAAAACATAAAAATGTGTATGAAGCCTGCAACTCCAATCGTCCACTGCTCGTCTGCTCCACTCTCTTGGAAATTGAGAATCTGGTAATTTCAAGTGCACGGACTCCAAATCCCAGCCTTTCTCTTTTAGCTCCTCAATTCAACTTCATACGCGTTAGGTGCCTTACGTAGCCAATCGGTAACTCCCGGGTCAGACCAGACGACAAAGACGTCCACGGAAAATTAGAAAATGACGTGACAAGGCGAACCAGCAATCGGACGCCATCCTTCGGGCTCCACATTTTTGGAGTGTCCTTTTCTAGTCACACATCATGACCCCAGCCATGCGCCTTTTGTATGTATTTTTATTATAATCATACTCTTTTTTATACTTTTTATATTTTTTAATCATTTCTTATATTTATTTTAATTTTATTTACTTAATTACTGAAATCATCGTTATAATATTTATTTAATTATCCAACAACCTTAATTTTTTATTATTTTCTATTATATAAAATTATATTTAGTTTATTTTATTGTAATTGTTATATTCTATTTCATTGTATTGTTTTTTTCTACGTCTCTTCCTCGTTCACGGATGTGCCTTCCTTTAACGTCATCCTAAATAAAATACAGCCGGCCGATGAGGCAGACGGGGAAAAGGACTGGGTCGACATTTCCACGTTGCTTATGAGACTTCTTGTAGCCGTCAATATCGCGATAACACAACACCCCCGATGGCGTCAACTCCACCGCCCGCCAATCAAGAGACAAGCACTCTATATTTATCTTCTTCCGCTTTCCTCCATCTGATCAACTTTAAATCTTCCACTGTCTGAACCGCGGGGCTGAGAGAGAGAGAGAGAGAGAGAGAGAGAGAGAGAGAGAGAGAGAGAGAGAGAGAGAGAGAGAGAGAATGCAGGCGGAGAGTGGCTGTGTGAGCTTCCATGTCAATGGAGAGAAGGTGAAGGTGAAGAATCCGGATCCCAAGACAGTTCTGGCGGACTTCTTGAGGGAAGAGATGGGATTGAAGGGTCTGCAGACCACTTGCAGGCAAGGTGGGTGTGGGTCCTGCACCGTTGTGGTGTCCTCAGATGGAATCAGGGGAGGAGGGATCTGCTCTTGCCTGATGCCTCTCTGCTCTGTGGATGGAATGAAAGTGACCACCATCGAAGGCGTTGGAAGCTTGAAAACTGGACTTTCTCCGCTCCAGAAAGCTATGGTTGAGCACAACGGGACCCAGTGCGGCTTCTGCACACCTGGGATGGTATGCTGCACCACCACCTTAGACTCCGACCCTCTGTAGTTTTCGTTGCAAACGGATGCTTTTTCTGTTTTTTCTTCTTGGGTTTGTTTTGTTCTGATCTTCTCAACTTTTCCTGCAGCCGCTGCTCTTTTTTTTAAAAAAAATAAATAAATTAAGCTTTTCATTTTCCTTTTTTTTAATTTGTTTTCTTTTGAAGAATTCTTTTTCACATCCGTTTTTTCGTTGTTACCTTGGCTCAATAGAATTCTGCATCCTTGCAATGGATCTGTTCCGTAGATGTCGCAGGGGCTGCTTGGTGGAATTATTAGAAGACCTGGGGAGGTCGTAGAAAGTTCCCATGTAACGACCTACCCCAAGATTGCAATACCATACATACTTAGAATGAATAAATGCACCACTATAAGACACAAGCAAACAAATAGTAGAAGGGAAAAAGGAAATAAAACATAAAACTATTAATTCAGTCTATTACATTCCAACCACAATAAAACTTTAAAGCAAGTCTTTAAAGAAAACAGTATATCTTATTAACATCAATGATAAAATAAACGATTTAAGTAAAATTTCTCTTTAGTAATTTTTCATGTCAACCCTACTTCTCTTTGGATGGACCATCTGTAAGAGGAAATGAAAAGAGTAAGTACAAAACTCAGTAAGCAGAAAATAATCTTAGTACGTGTGCTTACTAAAAATCTACACAAGTATTACATCTTATATTCTTCTTATTATTTTAATCTCTTAACCCAATTTTTCTTTATCATCTATTGGGTATATAATTCTAGTAATCTTCTAACCAGTTTGATGGACCATCACATCACATCTAGGGAAGAAAAATCTCAACCCTTCATAGTTGTCTAATCAAACTTTAAGATCTGACTATAATTTAGCAAATTTGACCCATCTAGTGTGTCTAGAAGGTCCAAAAATCCTAAAAATGACTATCTGATCATCCAAAACGGAGATCGAGAAATCCCAAAACAAAAGGACAAAATCTAACCGTCCATTAGCCGTCGCTGGCTTGATCTGGCGATGCCATTGCCAGCGTCGCGTTTGGCCCGTCGCCGATGCTCTCCGCCTAGGCTCGGTGCTGGGCCGCGTCTAGCGTTGGGCTCTAGTGCCAGCTCGTCTGGCGCTGGGCTTGGTTCGGCGCTGGGTCATCCGGCACTAGGCCTCGTCTGACACTAGGCTCTAGCAGAACGCACTGGGCCGTCTGACTGGCCCAGCCTCTCTCCCTAGCTATCGGACAAAAAAAAATAGGCAGAGGGTTTAATGGCAGGGACGGTGGGGACGATGTCCCACCTGATTCTACCGCCTGAATTTCTTTAGAAATTCAATTCTTTTAGTAATTCTAATTCTATTAGAATTATGGAATTTATGTTCTCATGGAATCCAAGCAAAATTTGTGAAATACAGTTTATTTCATATTGAATATCTAAATCCCAAAATTCTCAAATCCATTGGGATTTTTATTTCTAATAATCGAAATTAATCCACTTCATTCTCAACAAGATATAATTCTGAGATTAGTAAATTTAACACATGTAAATTATGCATTCTAATCTCCATAAATCTAGCATAGTAATTTATACAAAATTCTAATTAATTTGCTCTATTAAATAAATCTATGTATTGAATTAAATAAATCAATACATGAAAAAATCTAAAGCATAAATTTTTATTCCTCTAAATCATTCATGCCATCCCAATTAAATATAGCATATTAATTTACACAAAATCTAATTAATATGCTTTCTTAAAAAATTTATACATTGATAAAAATAAATCAATGCATGTATAAATCTAATGCAATCAAAATAATGATCTCAATGATGCATTTAAAATCTTTTTGCATTAATTTTTTTAAATTTTAATTAATAAAAAATAAAATATTTCTACTTACCAATTTCTAGAAAAAAACAATTCTTGATCGAAAATCTTCCTTTTCCACTTTCTTTTTCTTTTTTCATAGCAATAAGTTTATCCTCTCTTTTGGGAAATCCCTTGTTGCTATTTAAAGAAAATTTCTCTTATTACGTGATTCAACTAGGATTCTATCTCTATCTACGTAACAATTTTTTAACTAGTTGATAGGGGAGGATGTGGATACGGCTTATCCTTTTGATTTTGAACTCTTGGCCTCTTTTCTCTTTAACTATGATTCTAACCATCTGAGTTACACGGGTTGTTGAGATTTAAATAACTAATAAATCTTTTAAATCTCAAAATCTATGGTCAATAATATCTTACATTAAATTTTAATATAGGTTATTACATCCCATCTTTTGAATTTTTTACTGTTGGAACTTTCGTTCATTCTTGTTAATTTCTAAACGAATGAATTTCGTCATCCCATTGCATGTATAGTTGCTAGAAAGTCATATCAAAAGGCAACTGAAATTGGCCACCCATTTTAGCCACGTTTGCTGCGTGTTTTTAAACTATTGTATACGGTGAATTAATAGAAATAATAATATTTTTTAAATTAATTTAACCTTCAGATGGCGTAATCATGTGAATGGCCGACAGCAACAGCCTTTTCTTGTCGCCGTCATTTTATGGGTCCCTCTCGTGAAGCGAACGGAAATAGAAAGTTTCGTCTTTTTTGGAAGAATACGTGGGTTCAAAAGAATGATTTGACTTTTTTAAATTATTTATATCTTGGATCATTATCCACGGTACATGGATTTTCTTTTTCTTTTCTTTTTTTTTATTTCTTTTTATTGTCTCTCCTCCTACCTTTTTTTATTATTTCTTTTCATCGCCTCTCCTCCCACGTTTATTTATTTATTTTTTTCTTTTCATCGTCTCTCCTCCTGTGCGGAATTAGGAATTGCCAAAGGACGTGTGGAAAAAGATAATAAATAATAAAAAAAAGAAAGAATAAAAAATGAAAAATAATACTAAAAGATGTGGGTAATCGCTATATATATATAATAGATAAAAATTTAAATCAAAACTAGATGGTAATATTTAAATTATAAATAATAATGAAGAAATAGGACTCATTGATTAATTAAAAATATCGAATCAATTAAAAGATGGCAGTGGAAATTAAAGGCGGAAACTTTCCCCCTGCGGAGCCTTAAATTCACGTGATATGAAGTGAATCGAACCATTTACGTGGGGAAGAACCCACAGAGACGGTTTCGACCATAGCTTCAGCTCAACTTGATAATCTCCTTTTTCGTGTGAAATTGGTGGCGGCTCCATGTACAAATTTCTCTATTTTTACATTAGTCGTTGTCGTGGTGGCTACCCCAGCATCCGTGTTGAATGCAGATGCTGGCAAGACTGGCCTGATGAAGCGAGTAGGATTAATATTCTACTCCGGTGTGCTTACGAGCAGGAATATTCCAATTTAGAAACTGTAACATGAAACATGAAACGTGAAACAACTGGTGATTTTAACTTGTGATTTGAAATAAAACCGAGTCATATCAGATGGAAGTTCACACCATGGTGTGGAGTCTGTATGTGGACCTGTGCAGTGTTGGGGGTTAATACTGTTGTGAATTTGGAGATATTTACTGCAGTCTTGTCTTCTAGATGAATCTTAGGTAACATTATTTGCACCCATCTTTGGAATCCCTCTTTGAATGAATTTTATTATCATTGGTCTGAATGATACAATTTACAATTTGATTTGTGATTTACGATACAACTCAAATCAAACAAACTTCTTTTCCTGTTTTTGTTTATCCTTTATAAATGGAAGACTTATAACAAGTTTTTTCAATGACGCCAATTTTTGTTGATTGTAAAAAATTAATTTCTGGATTTATTTCTTAAATCATAAATTTATCTGTTAACTTTCAATTTCATTGAACAATCAATGATTTATTTTAATGAACAGTTGGCAAAATGTTTAACCCATACAGATGAGCATTACGGTCATCAAGATTTATCAAGAAATTCCTTTTTATTGAATTTTAACATGTAATTTGAGTCATGTTTGTCAAGGATTTTACTAGATTATCTTACCTTCTCACAGCTATTTAATTATTTTCTAGAAAAAGAAAATTGAAAAGAAAAGTTACTAAAAGATGGCTCATTCGGAACTTGCACCTTGTGGCTATCTACTTTGAACATGATATTAATCATGCCTAGCAAAACGACATTTTAGAATCAGTCATTTGAAAATAAGAAGGAACAGGAAAAAAAAAACTCATTTTATAAGTTCATAATTCATTGTTTTACAACATGTGGCTTCTCACTAACAATGTATATTGGCTCAAGAAGGATTGAACCTCTATTGTGCCCCCATGCAAAACAAATGGAATCAGAGGGGTGGATCAGACAAGGGTGGTTTTCTCACGTTGGATCTTCTAATAGAACAAAATTCTGTCTTGGCCAAAGGTTGGGTTTGAAGATTTAGAGTACGATTACAATTGTGGGTTAATTGTAGTTGGTTTGTCTAGCTCTAGTGCCATTTTAGAAAAAATAAATCAATGCTCTAAAAGTTCAAAAACTTATAAAGAATGAAAAGTTCAATCGCTTAACTTCGGAGTTTGCACTAGCATTGCATTCTTCAACATCCCTCAAGGAATTAAGCAGTTGCAACTTAATGTTTACCTACTTGATGTCCAATAACCAGAGAGCTTTTCTTTCAACATTGCACATTCATGGTTTCAAAATTGCAATGTTAGTATGTTACTATGCTTTCCTTAAGATTCCAAACATTTCTCATGGATAGACCTTAGGGATTTTTTATGAGTTTCATTATATACTCTTCTATTTTATAAAGTTGAGAAATGTAGTTATGGGTGTTCTTACTGAAAGTTGCTTACTGTTGCCTTTTCTTATGCTCTTGGGATGCATAGGGGTCTCACTAATCACACTGTCCAACAAACAAAATGCAAATTCTTGGACACCAACTTTATGCAGTCTAACTTAAGATGTGCCACCATTTGAAACATGAACCCTTTTAGATTTACTTCAATCTGGTCTGGTTTCTGTTTCACTTGAGATATGCCAAGCAAAGCATATATTTTTCTCAGGCATCTTTATCATTATCTTTCTTTCCTTTATCTTTGTTAGTTGTCTAATATTCCATGTGCCATTTCTTTCGACTTCAGATTATGAGCATGCATGGATTGATGGTTAACAACTCACAACCAAGTCCACAAGAAATAGAAGACCAGATAGATGGCAATATTTGCAGGTAGTTTCCAGTTTTCAGTTTGAACTTTACTACGTTTCTTTAAAGTAGTTCCTGGCATCCCACTCTCTTGTGTTTGCTTACATGCTCTTTTTTGATTTGCAGATGCACAGGATACCGGCCTATTTTGGATGCCTTCCAATCTGCTTGTTCAGTAGATAGGCAATTATCATGTTCTCTAAGCCAAAATGGCCATTGTGCAAATGGCAACATAGATATAGAGGACATTTCCAGGGATTTGCCATCGAGGTTGGTTACTTCAAGGGACAATGTAGTGTGGATTAGAGCATGTGATTTGCAAGATCTGAATGATATCTTAAGGACAAACTGTGGCAAGAAGAAAGTGAGATTGGTCAGAGGAAATACTTCAACAGCCATTTACCCAAGTGATGAATATGATATTTTGGTTGATATATCTCGTGTTCCTTCTTTACTGTTTACTTCTGTCAGTAGTAAAGGAATTTCAATTGGTGGGGCTGTTACTATTGCTGATCTGATGCTGCTCTTGAAGAAGCACAGCGACCTGTCAAGAAATTATAAACCCCTGTATAAGCTACTTGAACGTGTGAGTATGATATGGAGTTACAATGTCTTTAGCTTGCTTATATATTACAATGATAACCAGGGAAATTTCCATATGCAAATTAAGAAACTAAGAATATCTTGAATATACAATCTAAGTTACCTCCCTTTCTCCTATTTCTAAACTTACTGGATAGATAAATGTTTGTGTAGGCATCCAATTATCCAACATGAATTTTTCTGGTGAAATGGTGCATAAAAACATTTTTATATGGAATGTCTCTATCACTTTCCTGTGCTTGTAGGTGGCAAATCCCCAAGTACGTGCTGTTGGTTCTGTTGCTGGTAACTTGATGATAGTACACCAACATGGAGAGTTTATTTCAGATATTGCAACTGTTCTGATGGCTGCAGAAGCACAACTCACTATTTTTTCAGAATCCTTGAACAAGGCAGAAGAAACTGTAGACCTGGAACGGTTTTTTGAAATGGATATGAAAGACAAAGTCATTTTGAAGATTTTCCTCCCTGTGCTGCCTGTGAAAACTCATTTTGCAGCTAGGAAGGTTGCATTGCGAAAAGCAAATTCTCAACCCATTGTAACTGCAGCATGCAATATCCAAGTGGACCCAGAGACAGGTAATGAGTTTTTATCTACTGTTGGAAGTACTTAGAAGGAAAATGAATATGTCCTCTTATATAAGGTTTGTGATTCAATGAGTTAGGCTCCATTGGAATCTCAATGGAGCCATTCGCTTTGTATTCCATTTTTTTTCCAACCATCATCCTTAGCACCTTGTATTTAGTTAAATACCTGAAGAGCATCCTGATGAAAGACTCACGTAGGTTACAAAATGACAACCATTGAAGAGTGGGTCTGAATCTGTTAAAATTCTCTTCATGCTGTCATCTTCTTATATAGGGTTTGTGATTCAATGAGTTAGGCTCCGTTGGAATCTCAATGGAGCCTTTTGCTTTGTCTTTAGTTTTGTTTTTCTTTTTTTTTTTTCTTTGAGTCAATCATCATCCTTAGCACCTTGTATTTAGTTAAATACCAGAAAACCGTCCTGATAAAAGACTCACATAGGTTACAAAATGAAAACCATTGAAGAGTGGCTCTGAATCTGTTAAAATTCTCTTCATGCTGTGGAATCTACAAGTTTGAAATTAAATGTCCAAACTTTTGAAATGTTTTATCATAAAGAGGAATGACTGCATAAAAAATGAGTCATGATCATTTAGAAGAAAATGATCTCATCACTCGCAAGGTTTTAGCAATATATTCAGAGATCTAGAGTCATTTTTTTAAAATCGAAGTAAATAAAATGTCTAGATAATAAGAGAAGATGATCAAGGGAAGTTAAAAATGATGATAATAATGATCATCATCAAAAGTTGTTTTCCACTTACATTGGGTCAGCTACATGGATTTTGTTGTGCCATTCTTTTTTATCTTGAATTTTATTTTTGTTAAGTCCAAGCTTTGTCATATCTTTCTTAATAACCTCTTGCCAAGTTTTTTTGGACCTTCCTATAGTTCACTTAATGCCTTTGACTTTGATAAATTCAGTCCTTTTAACTGGTGCCCTTCCTAGCCTTCGTTTGACATAGCTAAACCGTCTAATAGCTAAACCGTCTAAGTCTACTTTCTCTCATTTTATTACCTATCGATTCTACCTTTAGGTTTTCTCAAATTACTTCATTTTTAATTTTATCTTTTCTTGTTTTACCACTCATTAACATTCTCGTTTCAACTACATTCATTTTATGCATATGTTTTATACTTAACTGCCCAACATTCTACCCATAAAGTATAGTTGATCTTATAGCTACCCTATAAAATTTTGCTTTTGATCTAATTAGCACTTGACAATCACTTAAAATTCTAGAAGTGCAAGGTCATTTCTTCCCCCTTACTTAAATTCTATGGCTAACATCGTATCAATTTGTCCATTTTCCTAAACGATTAATCCCAAATACTGAAAATAATCATTTTGTGGTACTTTTTGATCTCCAATCTTAACAAGTTTTTTTATTTATGGTTCCATTTTTATTAAAATTATATTCCATATATTCAACTTTTATTCTACTAATTTCAGAACCCTATATTCTAAAGCATCTTACTATTTATTTAATTTTAAATTTACTCTTTCTCTTGTTTTATCTATGAGAACTATATATTTGTAAATAACATACACTAGACCTTTCCATGTAAATGTCTAGTGAGGCGATTCATAACTAGAGTAAAGAGGTAAAGCTAAGAGCTAAGTGTTGATGTAAGCCTACTACAATTGAAAATTCACTTGTTTTCTCACTCATGGTTCTCACATTTGTTATAGATCCATCATAAATATTCTTAATAACATCTACATACCTTTTAGTAATTTTTTTCTCTTTCAATACTTGTCATATCAAATCCCTATGGACCTTATAGTATGCCTTTTATAGATCAATAAAATCATATGAAGATTTTTTTTTCTTTTCTTTATATTTCTCTATTAATTGCCTAAGTAGAAAATTAGCCTTAGTAGTTGATCTTCTTGGCATAAAGCCAAATTGATTTTTTGAAATATCCGTTTCATGCCTTAACCTTTGCTCAATTACTCTTTCCCAAAGCTTCATAGTATAACTCATAAGTTTTATTCCATGATAAGTAGCATAGTTTTGATTATCTCCTTTACTTTTATAGATTGGTACTACAATACCAATCTATATAAATAAAATAATAAATAAAGATCAAAATTGATATGCTTTCTTTAGTTAAACTTGTATAAGATAAAATGTAAGGAATAAAAATATTCCCCTTCCCTCTTCTTTAAACATCAAGCCTAAAGGATAGATTTGTAAATGTATCTTCTATTACTAGGTAAATTATTTCTTCTAACTTTTCTCTTTCTTTCTCCTTTTAAACCACGTTGAGGACGTTGGGGCAACAAAATTCAAAATCTTATAGCTTTTGGTGAGAGTGAGATATAAATTTTTCTTTTCCTTTCTCCCTTTCTTTAGCATTAGAATTCAAAATTGTCTAATTTTTGTTGAGAGTATGATACAAAAAGCTTGACTTATACATTCTAGGCCAGAAATCGCTTTTAACCTATCTTGATTTGGGTCATAAGAATACAACCAGCCTACTTTAGCAACACTGTCCAAACATACCTACTAGTAATTTAATTTCCCTTCTTGACCTTCTAGCAACACCAACCCGACACAGCTACCAAGAGTCAATTGCGAGACTTTGATATCAATGAAACAAAAAGCTCAAGTCATTTGTTTAAAGCCCAAAAATCCCTTTTAACATATCCTTGATCCAAGGCATAACAAATTGAAGCATATCATTGTTGAAAAAAACTGAGAAAAGGGTTGTTGAACATCACTTTTCATCTCTCTACTCTCTGGAGTTAGATAAGAAGGACCTTAATTGCATTCAATGAAGTTGACTTGCATGGTATCTTGTAATTCCTAGCTACCCCTAACTCTCTTGTTGGTCTCTTCTCTTCCCTCCTCATATGAAGTTGTTCTAAAAGTTCACTGGGGTTCCTTTACACTTTTCATGCATAAATTTGGGGATAATCTTCTATTTCGTATGTCCAACAAAGTTTTAGAAAGAAACGAAGAAAAAAGACAGCTCTAATGAACCAATCATACTAAATTAGCTTGTCAAGTTGATTGGTTTTTACACCAATTAGACACAGCATTCTTGCTAAAAACCATTAAATGCATGTTCGAAACCAGAATCAAATACCAATTTGGAGCATTTGATTTTTTATTTTGAGGATTGTAAAAGGATTTCTTTGTTGATAACTTCTTCATTTGCTGCACTACACAACGGAACACTTGGAACCCCCCAACCTCCACAACTGAGCTGTTCATTTTACAAATCAAACATAATAAGGTAATATGGATGGGTACATTAAATTCTGATTTTAGTTACATATATACCAATGTGCATGAAAGTAAGATTCTCTTCCTTTTTTGGGGTGAGTAATACACCTTATTTTAGTTACATAATAAGGTGTATTAAGGAGATTCTCTTACATGCTTCTTGCATTTCCTAAAATATCTATACTGGCATTCTTTTTTATTGTGCTTGGAGGGCTGTCATTCCAATGCTTATGTAGTATACTAATATTGCATTACACATGACAAGTTCATTCTTGTATGGACATGTTATTAGTTAATATTTGCATGATTTGTGAATACCAACAATAAGGTTGATTCATGTTCAGGTCTTGTCTTGCGCCAACCAATAATTGTTTATGGTGGTATTAAGCCATATCCACAACGTGCTAAGAAGACAGAAAATGAGCTTGTGGGAAAGTCTTATAGAGATTCAAAGGTGAATTTCCTCTCCTTAATACAGAGTGCTAGGAGGCATGCAACCAACTGTAATATTTGATATGCTTGACTTTTGCATTATGTTTGGAATTTTCTTTTGTTTTTTGCTTGATGCCAGACTTGTAATAAAAGATAAAGAAAAATTTCCAATACCTAGAGGTCTTGAAAGCTCCTGTTGACTGGGTGGAGGCTTTTTTGCAGGTCGGTTGACACAATTAGACGAATGTTTGACTGATATCAGTTCCGAACAAATAATGAAAAACGTTGATATACAAAGCTTCTAATGGTGGTCAATAAAGATCTGTCCATGATACACATCAGAAACAAGGTCCTTGGTTGTTGTAGTAGACGTATCCAAGATGCCTAACACTGCCTCTCAATGGTTAAATCGGCCCTCAAGTTTAAGAACCTAGATTATTGATAATTTGCAGTCTACCTTCAACAATTTGATGGGGTAAGACATGGAACAAGGCACTGTGCTTCAAACTTTATTAAAACCACTTTGTCTACAAAATTACCTAGTTTTATCTAATACTAGCGTTTTTGATTGGGGCTGTTAAGCCTTAAGAACAGTAGTTGCATTATGCATGCTAAAATCTTCCAACAGTTAACAAAGGTGATGAAAAGGAAATGATAATTGAAATTGACTGCGAAAATCTTGCATGAGCAATAATGCTTCGACCAGCAATATTTCAACCATGAAAAGTCAGACTTACAGAAGAAAATCTCAATCCAAGTTGGGAACACTATCATAGTAGGTCATTATAATTTTTTTCTTATCTTGTTTCATCGATGTTGGAAAATTTCATTATTTCTCTAGCAGACTCTCTCCCTTGTATCATTTTATTGATCAAAAGAAGTTAATTTCATATTCTTTAAAAGCTGGCACGTGTTGCTTGCAGGTATTTCGAAAATGTCTCTCTAAATTGAAGGAGGAACTTGTTGTCGATCCTTCATATGGCCAATCTAAGTATCGTTCTTCATTAGTGAATTACTTCTTCTACTATTTCATGCTCTCTACCCATCCCAAGGATGCAGTTCCCCATGACCTTTTGTCAACAGTTGCTCAGGTGTGTCTTGTTTGAAATTTCTTTTGTTTCTTGGCTCACATGTAAACTCTTTAGTGACTGAAGATCACGATTACAGATTAAGCGGCCCATCTCATCTGGGACTAGTAGTTATGACAAGGTACAAAGCTGTTCGACTGTGAGATACTGCCAATTGTGTATCATCATAATGAAACATTTCTCTGTTTTTAACTGGCTCTGGAACTTTGTAAATGAAAACAGGGAGATCCTTCAGAGTACCCGGTTTCATTGCCACTTCCCAAGAAGTCTGCTGCTGCCCAGGTAGGTTACTTGACACATTAGCTGAATGTAAGCATGTTCTTGTCAGCCAACTTAAAATGTTATATGTTAGAAATTTGGAAGGTATGCAAGCAACCTCTTCTTTGTTTACTTCTGTTCACTCACATCTTATTTCCGCTTGTCATTTTCCTCATGCCTATTATTAGATGTTTGGAATCTTGAAATTTTATCATATACAAATAAGTGATTATTTTGTTAGAAAAATCATATAAACAATATTTTGATGTGCAAGGAAATGAACATTTTAAAATTTATCAAGGGGAAATTTAGAATTCAATGAGAATTTATGCATTCATGCCTTCTAATTTTGGATACGGGAGTTAAGTTAAAAAAAAAAGTTGGATATCAAAAATAAATATCTTTTTTCTGCTCTTTGTTGTTGCTAAAAAAAGAATATCTACACAGAAATAATATATTTTTCATGTTCACGTATTAGGCTTTCCAGTATCTTTGTATGTTCATAAGAAGCCTCAGCATGACACAGCTTAATGACATTGATTTGTATAGGTTTGGTTATCTTATTGTGAATAGAATCTAGACTGATGAACTAATAATCTCCAGATGAACAGATAGGATGTACTTATTTTCGCTTCTAGCCTTTTGTTGCGGTATATCTCTGATTAAATTCTAAAAAAGCAAAAACAGAAAACTAGACAGAAATTAAAAATTTATTACAGGGGAAATGCTCAGTAAGGACAGTAGTAAAGGAAACTTCATGAGGAAGAGTGATAAGAATTTATTGATCCTGGTCCAGGACCCAAAATTGATTCAGCTCTCCAACTTTTGGCAAGAGATAAAGGGACCTCTTAGAGTGGTACTTGGATGTCATAATGTCTTAAAAATATCACCCTCCGCAAGATAGCACAAGAAACATTGGCTAACAGGGGGTCCACCAACTCCGAATGTTCAAGTCAAAGATATTAGCAATGATAACAAAATTAAAGAAAAAATAAGAAAAAAGAAAGAAAATCTTTCATCTATCAACTTTAAGCATCTTATCTGTCCTTCCATGCAGTTGAAATCAGTCACCCTTTGCTAGTTCTAGAGTGCCATATGCACATAGTTGAAGCCATCTTTCTACATGTAATTTTCTTATATGGTTGTGGAGTTCTTCTACAAATTCTAGCATGATCAAAAGATGTAGATTCAGAAATAATAGATGTCTATCAGTTTGTGTTATTAAACTATCCCAAGGCTTTGTGTGTGTCGTCCCACTATATGATGCTTATTAGGAAGTTTCCATCTTGTTTTGCCTCTAGGATGCATTTGATTATATCACTACCTTAGAACAGCATATGTTCTTCTTCATTATCTTTTATTATCATTGATTTTTCTTAAGAAATGAAGGAAATGCAAGAGAATTCCATGACACATGCAAAATTTGGTTGAAAGGAAGACCATGACTATGAGCCCTCTTACTTTTATGCAGACAACGGGGGAAGCGGAGTACTTAGATGACTTGAAATTCAGTAGTTTACATGCAGCATATGTGGTCTCATCAGTATCCAATGCTATTATCGATGCGATTGATCCTTCAAAGGCTCTTGCAGTTGATGGAGTGTTGGCTTTCCTTTCAGCAGAGACCATCAGTGCATGTGGATATTCTAACAATGTGAAGTATGCTCTTCTTTTCATTGAGGAACATATTTTCTTTCAATTGATCAAGAATCATGTCAATGTCATCTTTATTACATTTTCAGTCTATTGGTTTCTGGTAATTCTTGTTTGAAAATTTGAGAAAAGACAAAACTTCCTCAATGTGCAAACCATGGTGATACTACTAACAAGCCAATCTTTATATGTTTTTTCTTTCACGATTGGTTTATCAATGGTTGTTTCCTAATAAGCATAGTATTTCTAATTTCTCCAAACCATTTAGGGAGCAAGCAATGTATTTTGAGACCATTCACAGCACATTTCTAGTGCATAGGACTATCTTATGCAATTCAGGGATACCAATCTGCTTCAAATTGCAGCTGTTGGAAGCTGGAATAATGGATGTATTACCAATTGCCATGGATCAATATTTGGTTTATTGAGATTTGGAATCATGGATGTTTAAAATTTAGAACCATTGAACATGATTGTTTTCAGCCCTAGGAAGGAAAAGTTCTACTATGGCCATTGGAGCTTTTATAACAATATTCCAACTAAATGTTGCGTTTTTACAATCATGGAAGTTTAACTTCCTTTCAGATTCTATAGGTTTCTAGACCAATCAGATGTTTCTTTAAAATTGTAGAAACCCTACATCCTTTTTAGATTTTTTTTTTATTATACATTCATTTAATTCTAATAGAGGGTAAGCCTTAGTGCAATGGTAGAAGTTGCTGCCAGTGCAACCAGTGGTCATGGGTTTGAGTCACGTGGTGAAACAACCTCTTTGCAACAAAGCAAGGGTAAGGCTGCATACATGGATGCTTCTCCTTAGATCCTGCAATGTGCGGGAGCTTTATGTACTGTGTTGGCCTTTTTCTTATTCATTTAATTCTATTGTTTTAGCTCAAGGGCCATGTCTTGCAGAAAAGAACAAAAGAAAAAGTGTGAATATAAGACTTGCATGTTTAATTGCAGGATCAAAATGACTCTGGAAGCTAAAGGTACTTAGAAAATAGTATTTGGACCTCATTTTTACTTGTATTTTGGTACAACCCAAAACATGGTGTTTCTCTGTCCTTGTAACTGTCAGTAAGGAATTTATAGTTTTATACCATTTATGATTAGTTTGGCACTATCTGGACTGCAGGATTTATTCTAGGGGATACATGTAAATGCTACTAACTTTTAGCTGCTGTTTGTGGATGATGAAGTGAATCAGAGTCCGTTTTTGCTTCTCATGAGGTTCAGTATCACGGTCAAGCTTTAGGCTTAATTGTGGCAGAGACCAAGGTATTGCATTGCAGTTTCTTGCAGTCAAGAGTTTTTTATTTTCTGATGCCAGATTTGGCTGTTAGTTTTTGAGAATCTTTCTTTTGGAATTTTACTTTCTAGTTATTACATACTGTAGATCTGTATGATTGGTAAATATTGCTGCAATTGGACATGTGCACCTGGAATTTTACAACTAATGCATTACTGTTTGATTATGGGACCAACATAAATCAAAATGTTACAAAACTTGGTACATTATTTTTTGGGTCAATCTACTCTCTGGTAGCTTTTAGGATATGGTTAATTAGTTATTGTTTATGTTGAGCTTACTAGATAGCAACCATTAAGATAGAATTTCAGTACTTTAAATATTGCATTAATAAAAAAAAGAGTCAACTTGTGTCCACTGTCTGATGTGTACTTCATACCATCTGTATGCCTTAATTTGTGGTGTACATAGTGCACATCTTTTTAGATGCAGCTGACTTACTGTCACCCATCTCGCTCAACTGAAGTAGTGAAGTTCCCTCTTTTTAGATGCTTGGAATCAAGATGCATTCTGAAATTAGCAATTCTATTTTGTAGCATATGTTGGTATTCCATGCTAGTGTTTGCAGATTATACAAATTGGATTTCCTTTGGGGCACTTCATAAGCATCATATATTCAAAGGTGACAAGTTGAACAATGATTAGCCAATTTTCAGTGGCCTGCAAAAAGAATAGTTTGCTCAACACAGTGAAAAGGTCTGCAATAACCTGCACAACTTGCAATTGGATGTTGGAGTTGCCAGTCAATCAGATTTTTGACAATATTCCACCCATATTGTGCTCCACTTGATTGACCATGATACATCCATTGCAAATTCTACATGAACCACAAGGAATTGCATAAAGTTTCCAGACAAGATGTACAGTCATGTTGTATTTCTGGGATTATTTTTCCTTCATCTTTTGCAACAATTTAATTTTTGGAGCATTTCTTTACTGTTTTTATCTGTGTACCATATGATTTTGGATGAATTAAGTTGTAATGCGCATATGTTACTGTGATGATTTTTCCTTGCAGAATATTGCAAAATCAGCCGCTGGGATGGTTGAAATCAAATACAAGGATGTTAAGGAGCCTATTCTTACCATTGAGGATGCCATCAAGGCAAATTCATTCATTGACTTGGCAAGCATGGATTTCTGTAAAGGTTGTTATTAGCAGCCTTATGGTCACTGTGTTTTTCCTTTCCCTGGCAATAGGTCATGCTTTGAATTCTAGGCCTGCCTTACAGATGGTATACATCAAAGTGTCTTTAACCTTTACTGGAGTATGAAAGCAATGGGAGCAATTTTGCTTGCCCCATACATTATGAGATTGTGCAATGGAACTTTGAAGATGCCTATTTTGGCATCAGTTTACTGGATCATTTTATTTTATGATGAATAATGTAAGATGTTGACATGCTATACAAGGAAAAGCCATCTTGAAGAAATCATGCTTCTGTTATTTGAAATAGATTGCTAAGAGTTGTTGTACTACGTTCAAAAAACTCATTTGAAAAGCAACTCTGTAAAAATACAGATTCTAATTGTAATTCAAGTGAATGGTGTATTATATATTTGTCAATTAAATCAGTTAAGCTAAAACCCAATGGGTTAATTTTAATCCAAATCTGATAGATTTATTTTTCTTTTGCAAATTAAAGGTGAGAAATATTTACAAGAATTTTCTTGCTGTGTGGTCTTAATTGATTATACCTACTTCATTGGCTTATTTTTATCTTTCAGAAAATATCTTCTGGTCACATGACTGAACTGCAACATGCAAAACTCACTTATATTTTTCATATGACACCTTGTCTCCATATGTAATTGGGAGGTTTCAATTCTCAGTCTCATGTACCTTGTAGCAAGACTGTAAATTTCATTTTCATGCTGTTAATCATATCTTTCCAATAATTCTTAGCTGCTGCATCATAGTCCCTTCAAAGATATCTATCAAGATTGGAATGATATAGGGATGATTAATATGCACCCTCTTCAAGGTTGCCATTTACAATTTGAGAAAAAAAAGGTCCCAACCTTTCTTCTTCAAAGCAGATGAAGGGAAATGTTCACCTCTTTACCTCCTCAAGTTTTACATATTTTCTATTAGCATTTTTAATATTATGCATGCTATGTCTAAATTTATGTGTGCTGTCTTCTTTGGGTATAATTCATATATAAAATGGCAATTTGTATGCAGGAGAAATTGGAAATTCTTTTGGGGTTGCTGATCTTACTGTTGAAGGAGAGGTACGGATTTTAAATGGCAAGCCATTACTAAGTCAAGAACTTGTCTGACATATAAGAAACTACAATTGCTGCTACAACTGTAAATGCTGAACATCTCAATTTATTTACCATTCCTAAATCATTAATTCTTGAATTCCAAATCTTCTACATCTTCCAGGTCTATGTTGGGAATCAATACCACTTTCACATGGAATCACAAAGGGCTTTGTGCATTCCTGGTGAAGAAGGATGCATGACTGTCTATTCCTCAACACAGGATCCTTCACAAGTAAGTTACTGTGGCAGCCTTTTTAAATGCTCTTTTGAGAAATATTCTTCTAAATTGTTAATACTCATGCTCTGTTCCTTTCAATTTGTCTACTTGTGATCTCAGGTTCAACAATGTGTATCTGTGGCACTGAACCGTCCACAACACAACATAACTGTAAGTCCCTAATCCCTATTAACCTGTAACTTAATTCCTTTTCCTTAAAGACTTGGATGTTGCAAAAGGGAAACCTTGAGCAAACCTCTTACATGTCCAATGTCAACAAAAGGTAAATGTTAAGCGTGTTGGAGGCGCATTTGGGGCAAAGCTAAACAGAGCAACACCAGTTGCAATGGCTTGTGCTATGGCTGCGGATATAGTGCAAAAACCTGTCCGTCTTGTGCTGGATCTTGGCACCAATATGAAGGTATTGATCCTAACAAATGAAGTTAAGATGCTTTAAATTACAAAACCTTGTAAGCATTCGTTATGTTGCTGAATTGGATGATTGGACAACACATGCATACTTGACCATTTCGATACATTAATTTTTACACACTTCAATTCTGAATACATGCATTCGGAATTCAACACATGCATACTTGAATTTACTTGAATTCTAAATACAATTTGTATGTAGAATTCAAATTTTTAATTTAATGTGAATCATGAGGACGGAGTTGTAATTCCAAATGCCTGCGTACACGGATGTCCCTCCCCAGGCCCTGCAATATGTGGGAGCTTTATGCACTGGGTTGGCCCTTTCTTAATCAGATTGTGAAAGATAGCTAAGGAGTGACAAGCAAGGCTTATATTTATCCAACTGCTTGGTCAACCTCTTTCCTTTCTGCGAAAGAAATTACTTGAATTCATCAATATGAAATACATATTCCATCCAAATAGATAGCTTGAATTTCATTTGCCGCATGAATATCAAATACATAATTTGAAATTCTACTGATTGAATATTCATGCACCCAAACACTATTGTAATTTTGTGAAGGTTTTCATATGAAAAATACATTGCAAGTCACTTGTTTATCGTAATGTTGAATGAATGACTCATGAATTTCTTTGTCTTACTTTCCTAAGTTATCTATATATTTTCATATCTTTTAATGTTTTCTTAAAAATTGAACCAAAAAGCTTACTATTTATGACAAGATTTGGTTCAAACCACTTTATTTTACCAAAAACGAAATGATTATTTTGACAACATTGGGAATCATCAATAACTTTCGGACCAAAATGATCATTTGCACAACTCTAATTATTATTATTGTGGTGTTATAAGTATCATGTGATGCAGATTGGTTTACTTCATGAGTTTATATCTTGTAAAACTGAACAACCCACTTTGAGTTGCTGAACCTTACTTTTTTTCCATGTATTTACAGCTTATAGGTGGACGCAGTCCTCACTTATGTAAATATAAGGCTTCAGCAAATAAGGATGGTCAAATAACAGCAATTGAAATGGATATTTTCAATAATCAGGTTGCTTTCCTTCTGATAACTTCTATCATAGCTTGAAAGTTCTTAGAGAAATGTTTGTCCTTTTTTCATCTGTTAGCACCAATTAGAAATAGGACTTGGATGTTATGAACTCATAGTATTGATATATTTCACTTTCAAATTGCCTAAAGAAAATTTCCATTTCCCATTTCATGCAGGGTGCACATGTAGATTTTGAACATCCAAATCTGATACTCATTCCCATTTTTGTCGATGGGCCATATAACATCAAAAATTGGAAATTGAAACTAAGGACTGTGAAGACCAATTTGCCAGCAAATACCTACATCAGGGGCCCAAGTACGTCTATTTTACTAATTCTCACTTCAATCTATGGGCAGCTGCAACTTGGTTCCTGAATCCATCATAGTTGAAATGCGTGACACAATTATGTGATCCAAGTCAAAATTTATCTAGGTTGATATAGATTCACTGATTTGGATCCAATTAGATATCAGGGTGGGTTGGAGCTCAGGTCAAGTGCCCAGCAAGTACTTCCCTCTAAATAAATGGCATCTTTTTTGCTTAATTTGACAAAATTTGTGACAGTGTGAACATGAATTTGAAACAGTGTATGTAGAGACTGCAGTTATGATTGAAACAATTTTCGAGCATATATCACATGAACTTAATCTTGAGCCAAGCGCTGTCCGGGAACTCAACATGTATGACAAAGGCGATATTACAATCCTTGATCAACATCTTCCTGATTGCAATGCAAAACTTATCTTTCATAGTCTTCAGGTACTTTTCATTCAGTTTATGTTGCATATGTTTTGTGTCTTACTGTTTCAGTTCTTCATGATAATATGGTTGACTTGCTTTCTCAGGATTTGCATGATTCCTTTTTCTTTCTTCTAATTTTAACCAGTGTTCATAATACCTGAATCACATAATATGCCAGTCCTTCGGGCTATATAGGCTATGTGGAATATTGGATGATGGTACTGCTGTTAGAAAAGTATGGGGAAACGTCAGTAAAGTGAAGTCTTTCAATGGAACTTGCTGGCATCTGATGTTTTCAGAGCATAGGTACAAAGAACCAAGAAGAAAAAGTCTTGATCAGAGCCTAACACCTGTCCTCTTCTCCTTCCATCTCAACATCTGCACGTTGTTCCCCTTGGATCAAACCTCTCAAATAAGATAAAATATAAATACATATTTAAGCCAAAGATATTACTTTTAATGTTAATAGTCAATGACCAATGGTAAGACATAAAAGACCCATACATATTACCTTAGCAAAATTAGTATGACTTTAGTATGTGAAAATTAAGTGCAAATAAATAATATATACATATATAAACTATATGTTATACACACACACACACAGACACACACACACATGAGCTTTTACTAATTGAGGTGGGTTACCACTATTGTTTGAGAAGAAATAAGGGGGAGAAATAATTAAAAAAAGGCTTCAGGTGATAATTTGTAATGAAAATCTCTGATATTATTGATAAATTAGAGATAATGTGAATAATATATCAAAAATATCAAAAATATCAGAACTATTATTGATGATATCTTCAATATTATTGATAAAATTTGAAATAGATGAAAATATCGGTTTCATATAAGATAATTTATCAGTCACCTCCAAAAAATATATATATTATCATAGGTAATGTCAGAGACAACATCAACAACATGAACACTGGCGCAGTTCATCCTGGCGGCGCTGCATTACTATTGTGAGCCTTCACCATAGCAGTGTGGAGGATAATTATATTTTTCAGTGGTCAGGTTGTAAAAGGTTGAGCCAGCTGCATATAAAAGCCAACCCCAAAGCAGAAAAAAGGTTGTTAGATGAGGAAGACATTTGGATTAAGCAACACTCAAGGAGAATTCTCCTTGGTTCTGTTGTAAAAGAAAAGAAAAAAAAAAAAAAGGAAAGAAATCTCATGCATCTCTTTGTCACCTTTTTCTATTGTTCAATCTCTATTTTCTTTATTAGCTACTGTATAAGCATTGTTGGATGCCAGATTCTTTGTTTCTCATTTTCCTTACTGCAGGAATCAAGTGACTACTTCAAGAGGTGTGCTGAGGTCAAAGAATTTAACGAACAAAACAAATGGGTAAAACGTGGAATAAGTCTCATACCTGTAAAATTTTGTGCACTTTGGGACAAGGCGCAGATGATATCGCTTGTCAATATCCATACTGATGCAAGCATTAGTATTTATCAATCCGGTTGTGAGATTGGACAAGGATTGGATATAAAAGTTGCTCAGGTATGATTGGTTCATTTCACTTGTAATTAAGTGGCTTTAGCTATAAAGAAGAGAATGAAATTATAACTGCAAGAAATAACAAAGAAAAAGAAAGGAATGAGAAGAAATTCTGTTAGGCTGGGTTTGGTAATGAGGAAAAGAGGGTGGAAAACTTTTCTACCCTATTCGACTGCTTTTTTCAAACCTTTTAACGTGATTTGACATCCTGACTACCTAACAACCATGTTTTTTCCTATTATTACCTATATTTCTAATCATTGTTTAGTATCTTTTCATGCAAAAAGCCTACTTATTTTTTTGTTATTCACATTATTTCCAATCATTATCCTCTATTACATCATATCATTTTCTCTCTTGTCCCTTACTTTCCCATCTCTTTTCTTCTCCCACTTTTTTTCCTCATTACCAAACAGACCCTTATTTCCTCTTTTTCAGTTGTTTTTAGTATGAAAGAACATAATGCAAATGCGGAAGGATTAACCATATGCATATAAAGAAGATACCGTAAGGAAATATTAAGTCTATCCCGACTGCATGAAATGAATATATTCCATACAATGGCATAGATATTTTATCATTGTAACTCATTTATCTCTGAAAACCTTGATTGACAATCATGTTGCAGGACAGCAATTTTGTGAAAAGTCTTTAGTATTATTATTATTATCAGAAGATTCAGAACACACAGTTCAACTTTTCCAAATGTAGGTCCGCATAGTTCAAGCATGGTCAAAAGATAAGAAATATTTGAAAGTGAAGTTAGGATGTACCCCCTTAGACATTTTAATAGGTAAAGGAAGACGATTAAGCTTTTTTACTGTTTTGCAGCAAAAATGATATTTGTTATTTTTCAAAGGTTAGTTTTTCCATACTTTCTCATTCATGCTTTTACCAAATGTCTAAATTTTCTGATCTGATATTTTTACTTAAATAGAAAAAAATATTTCCTAAATTAATCAATCACTTCTAAAGATTGCGATTTCTTTTCTAGTTTTGTTTATTATATTATCTTATGCATTAAGATATAGCATTTGTGAGGCACGAATTTGATTAAAAACACATCCAAATTATAATATCTGATAGAAAACCACAAGACCAAAATTCTCCATTTTTGTTCATATACACATTTCCTGTACTCTTAAGCATGAAATAAATCATCAACTCTCAAACTTCATGATCTACAGAAAGCTTAATTATAATTCCCCATTGTTTTACAGCAAGACAAACAAACCTTACAATCGCCAACCTTTAGCATGCAATTTCTTTGGGTCTTGATATGCAAATTTCTTTTCATTATCTGTAAATTCCTTTTCATTATTTTGTAAATTATACTTTGGCCTTCCTCAACCAAGCATTCATTAACTAAAAAAGGGGAAAAAAAGTCTCTTCCAAATCCCTCATTTCAAAGAGTCACAAAATTTCTCTGTTTTCCTTATTTTCATTCACCTGATCACCAAGCATCCACAAGGATTGGCCTGAAGTGTTATCAACAACATGGTAATCATAGCAGCCAAGAGATCCCACACCCCTCATCTCAGAAACTTTTCAATAAGTGTGTTACAGACCTCTTCGCTTTCTCAATATAGTCATAACTAGACTGTTGTATTTTTGGAAGAATTTTATGCCATTTCACAAAGATGGGTTGTTCTGTTAAGCAAAAGCTTATTTCGAACAAAAAACGCTAATCTACTGTATAACATTGTTTATTACTAAAGTTTTTTTTATCCTAACAAGTATTTCATACTGTGGGATCAACATTTTTTTGAATTTTCTTTGGCAACAGGCTGCTGCAATGGCACTAAGGACGCTAGTTCGCGATCAAATTCGCATGGAGGAAATTTATGTCCATACAACTACAACTGTTGTGTCAAATAATGTGCAAGAAACTGGCAGCTCTGTAACTTCAGAACTCAGTGTGAGATCTGTACTGGTAAGCTCTTTGTACTTCCATTGTTAAATTGGAAATATTTCCTTTTGTTGAAATTTTTCTTTCATTTTGACATTGTACTTTTCTGTTTCCTTGATATAGCAAACAGATTGAAAAGTTAATCTTCAGTGACCAGGCAGCATTCTACTTTAATTGTTAGCAACAAAGAAAATTCATCTGTGATAACATCTTATATTCATCATTTAAATTCCTATAAATTTCTCTCAGAAAATTAGATGCTCTTATCTTAGAAAGTAATAATTAAAAAATTGTGTTTCATGAAGGGAAAGATTGGTTTTGTATTGAGGAGAATGGGTTTTGTAGACTGGTTGCACATCAACTTTCAGCATTTTGTTTTGTATGCTATATCCTAATCGTTTTTTGCCTCTCATCAGATGATAATGGAAATGTCGGTTGTGAATCCTATCAATTGAATAGGCATAACACATGCTTTTACATCTCATATGATCGAACTAAAGTCTATTCGGTTGTACCTGACCAGGGAATTTGTCACATGCTTTCACATGCTTTTCGAATGGTTAAATATGCAACCATTACATAATGTTGGAAATGACAAGGCAATGCCCTTTCATGTGGATGGGTGCTCCAAATCCCCTTTGGCTCTGTAGGGTCCCCTATTGAGTGGAGAAGCTCCCTTGTCATTTAAAACATAAAAAATCTCAGTATTCAATAGGTGGAACAGGCCCCTATTGACCTAGGAGGATCCTTATAGGATCCTCAGTCAGGTCTATCTTCATTGTAATCAATTCTGCTGTCCTCATGTTGGTCAGGTAGGTCATTTCCTTTGCATCTCCTGATGGGGAACCTTTAACTTTGATTTCATACTCGTTTGATTCCTTGAACTTTTCTCTCCTTTATCATAATATTTTTCTTTAACATATACATCTGTGCTTATTTGGACCACAACCAAAAGTTACCTAATTGATTATCTTTATCAATTTGTTGTAATACTCTGTGATCAGGTGAATCCATTCCTTTAAATCCCTTGATTTCTATTTTCATCCTGAGTCCTTGAATTTCTTCTTATATGATTGTATAAATATTTGTCTTCTTAACTTTTATGGTTTTCATGAATTTATGATTCTTTAAACCATTTGGATAGTCATTGTAAAATCATTTCTTAATCAGCTTTTCTGTCAATCTTCACTGAATAGATTTTCTGAAAAAACTTGCCAAAAACATTAGCACCTTAACT
This sequence comes from Pouteria campechiana, assembly GCA_036873735.1. NCBI lineage: Eukaryota > Viridiplantae > Streptophyta > Magnoliopsida > Ericales > Sapotaceae > Pouteria > Pouteria campechiana. Next base: position 29,985 of record JAYJMB010010521.1, read on the forward strand.
AATTCATAGAGAAGTTTTATTATTCATCAAAACCATGCCTTGGGAGCAACGTTATTCATAAGGCAACCTACCTTTTAATAGCTTATATGTTGTTCAGCGACATACTGACCATGTAAACCCATGTCATGTGAAGTTTACATGCAATGCAGCTTAGGTGGCATTCCTCACATGTTCAATGAAATATCAAAAAATTAAGTTATGTCTACCCTTAGTTTTTAGGACAGGGATTTGTCATATTCCATCTTGAGACTTGTTTGATACCCAATCTTTTTGTTCCAGAAACCTCTTTTGTTCTCTCATTGAGGTCAGTTTTTCCTACTCTGATATAATTTGGTTTATCATACTTTGAATCTGCAGAATGCCTGTGAAACATTAGCAAACCGCCTTCAGGCTATTTCAAATGTTATTTCAACCTCAGCTGGTAAACCGACATGGCGTGAACTGATTGCTAAAGCTCTTCATGCTGGAGTAGACCTTCAAGCTAGGGGCCGTTTTTATCCAGGCATTGGTCCAAATGGTCCTTTCCAGTAAGTTTTGGTTTCTTTTATTTATTCGTGCATGGTAACTTTATTTTGGTTATTTTTATTTAAGTTTTAGGCTGAATAGTTTGAGATTATCAGAAATCAACTTAAATTTTCCTCAGATCCTAGGAATCCATCCTGAAATAGGCGCAACAAAGGCCCTCTTTTTGGTAAAGAAGAAAAAAAAAATGTGATGGAACATCAATCTTCTCAAGAAGAAGAAGACAGATAGAAGATAATAGAGAAAAAGAGTCATTCTTTGGCATAATGCATCTTGTGTGACAAAAATAACACGAAATTGATTTTGTTAACAAGTACATATCATGTTGAGTATCTGGTTGACATTTTTTCAGTGTGTTTGAACATTCACCTTGTGGAATACAAGTGATCTTCTCATCATTAAATAAGACATAAATGCTTGTTTTCAAGAAATTATAGGCATATGCCCGTGACAAACATGTATTTTGCAATCCTACAAGAAGATGTGCATGTGAGGCACATGATTTGATGATTCAAATTGTTGTTCTGATGGATTCCATTGCAGACAGAGTTGCGCCAAATTTATCTCATGTTAGAAGATGAAAATGGCTTGATTTTATATAATTTTCTGTCATATTAGATGTTTTGCAATATTTTATCTTAACTTCTTGTTGCAGGACAAGGAAAATATTATGATCTAGCCTGTAGGATTTATGGGTCATCCATAATTGGCCCATCACATGGTGTTGTGGGCAATCAAACACTGATTCTGTTGTAAAGGAACCTTTGTCTTACCAAAGTAACCAAACTAAATGTTTGAAGAGGCTTGGGGCCATATACTTGTTCCTCATTATGGGGTAAAGTTAACTAATTTCCACTTTGTGACTGATGTTAAGTTGGGTTTCCGGGATGCTCTAGGTATGTCTCATTTGCAGCAGCTGTTACTGAAGCAGAGGTGAACATTCTAAGCGGTAATGGATGCTCTGACTATGCTCTTTCTGACTTTAGTAGAACACTGTTTCTACTTTTTAAGTTTTAAACAAGTTATGCCATATTTTGCTATACTAAATGCCCCTTTTTCTTTTGTTTTTATTCCTCCTGTCGTGTACTCATTATGTCATTTAAATGTTCCACTATTCTACTCATGTAACTCAAAAGGAGAGGTCTCCTTCAGGGAAACACAAGTGTCTATTCCTGTGGCCCTGCCTATAGTTTTGGCATACAAGCTGTTACTAATGGTTTTGGTTTATGAGCATTTTCATTTCTAATTCAATGCCCTATATAGCTTATGGGTAGAGAAATCATTCTGCTAAGATAGATTCTTAAATTCAATATCCCTCTACAGTATCTCCAAAACCAATTCTTTGAAGTAATTTTTATTGGCAAAATATATACTGACATCTCTGTACACATTTTAAGAATTTCTTTCTGTGTATCTAATCTGGATTTATGATCTTCCTTTTGCTTTGTGCTAAATAAAATGTACAGTGAAATTTCTATTCTAAATATTGTGGTTTCTTAATAGAAATAGATCATGAATTGTTTAAAAGCTCATGCATCTTTTTCTGTACATTTTCTTTTCGTGTTTTTGATATTTTGTCATCATGTATATCAGGTGAAACAACTATTTTGAGGTCGGATGTTTTACTAGATGCAGGGAAGAGTTTAAATCCAGCCGTTGATATTGGGCAAGTAAGATTTGGTTCTATATCTTATTTGAGGAATGGCATGATCATTTGTCCAGTTTGGCCTGTATCATTCCCAGTTCCATGTCAAAAAATTCACTGTAGTAATGGGACCTCATGTGATAAATAGGAGCATTTTGTTTTTCACTTGATTGTGCCAGCTTTGCCATCTGATATAAAATTCATGCAGTTGGTTTGGTGCCACATTGGTATGCCTATCGTTTCAATTTGTATGAGCCTTGCTGGTCCAGACTACTTGTATAAGTACTGCCTATGGAAACAAGTGATTTTTCTAAAGTTGAAAAAATGCACAAGTGAGGGCACTGTCCTTGAATCATGATATCATCATTCTGTATATGCTTAATACGCAAGTAAGAAGTTTCTGAAATGAGTGTTGATGAAATTATGTGAAGTGGAAAAAGTTATTTATTTTCTTCTTTAAATTGTTAATCATTATCATTGATTAAATATGTTAGCTGACTTGAGAACTTATGTTTTCATTTTCAAAAGCTTCGAGGAGGATTTATTCAAGGCCTGGGTTACTTTTTAACAGAAAAATATGTCTACGATAACAAGACGGGAAAGGTAATGTCTGTTGCTTGTTATTTTTTTAGCCATTTTTGTAATTGGCCAATTTGCTTGCAAATACTGATTTGCTTTTCTGTATTTCAAGTTAATCACTGATGGAACTGCAACTTACAAACCTCCTTCCTCAAAGGACATACCTATCATTTTCAATGCTTCACTTCTCCCTGATAGCATGAACCCATATGGAGTGCAGAGGTCTAAGGTCAGCTTTTTTTACTTTGGTTATTTCTTGCGAGAATTATAATATTCTCTTTAGACTACATCTGATGTACTAGTAAATTGAACTTTCAAACATGAGAGTAAAGATGGTTCCTAATACAATACTTGGTAGGCTGTGTTTTCATTAACTCCAAAAGTTAGCTATAATTTACTGCATGGGATGGAATATGGATCCCAAGGAAATCATAATTTCTACTTACTAATATCAGTAATTCCAATGAAAATCAATGGTGAACACATTTTATTTAGTTTTTGTTTGCAGTTGTTGATGGCATGCCTTTGCCTTTTGTATTCTTCTGATAGCTTACTTTTTGTGTTGCAGTTCTCTGGAGAACCACCAATTGCTGCATCTTCCAGGTGTGTTGGTTTTGAATGTCTTCTAGTTAAAGTTCTACTCGCATTACTGGTTGTAGGCCTGCTGTCTCATCCCTTTAATGGGTAGAAGTGTCCCAATCCAGAAAGAAATATTGAAATTTAGGAATTAACTTTCAGTCTCTTCATTGGCAATTGTTCAAGATTGGGACAGTTCATATATAGGCTTATAGGGGATTTTTCCAAGATTTGGACAGTTCATATGAACTTATTGCAGATTTGGAGGTGTTCCAAGAATAGCATCAATTGGTCACCTTTAGGATTGGAATTCAGCAATCAGAATAATCCCGCTTGCAGTCCACCTCAATTGTGCATCGGAATATGCTCCAAATCACAGATGTGTCTGCTGGTACCTGATGGGTGCCTTAAAGCTATGTCATATTTTTTTGGAGCCTTTCCCACCTTGTAGCAAACCAAAGGATTCACACCTTGGAAACTTACAACATAAGCCCTCCCTCATTCACATCAGAAGCTGACGTTGACACTCCAGTGTATGCTATTCCTGCCACCTTCACAAAAAAGCTACAATTGGGTAACGAAACCGTTTTCTGTGGGAAGAAGCTCTGGTCTACAAGGTGGGAAGAAGCTACAAGTAGATCGTAATGATTACAAGGTCAGCTTTTTTTACCTGGAGTGTCAACCTGAACCCATTTTAATGAAACGAAGCAGGAGTGCATGGGAATCCTAACACGCGTTTGTTACTCAGGATTTGAAATTTCCATCTTATATGTCAAAAAACTCTTGCCCTCCGGCACCAGACGAGATGCTTCACCATACGAGATGCTTTGTCATTATTATACTCTGAGATCTCATTTTCTCCTTTTTTGCAGTGTCTTCTTTGCGGTTAGGCAAGCTATAGCTGCAGCCAAATCAGATAGGGGAGACACCAAGTGGTTTGAATTGAATGCCCCAGTAACTGTTGATGAAGTAGCCCTCGCTGCAAATGTCTCTGCTGATATGCTCAACATTTCCTAAATCTTGCAATGATGCCTCATTTCTTATGCGTGACAAATGTATCACAGGTAGACTACAAGTTTGCCTTGAGCACCAGTTGCAGTTACCCGATTCATCAGAAGAAAGAGTAGAGCACAGATTTGTATAGTATCTGGGTTTGCTCTGGCAGGCTCTTCATTTGTGCTAGAAATTATTTTAATCTAGTAACTAGGGGCGGCATCATGTATGTTTTCTAATGCATGTCAGAGAGGTATGAACAACATTGTAATATAGATAGTCAGAATTTTGTTTGTTGTTAAAGAATTCTACGATCTACTTTGTAATCATTAATTTGTGTGGAATTATAGTAATAACTAAATTTACAGCTACAATCTAAGGCACAATTGACATGGAAATGGATGGATAGGACTGTCTTCACTAACATGGATTGCAGTATATGGTTCATTCTATCAATTGCCATTCTTGCCCTCTTTTTGGATGGCGCGGGAAAAAATTGAAGTTGAGCCTATTGCTACAATCCATTGATGATTTAAATCACATCCCGGATACATAAAAACAATATCAGAAAGGCCTGCAAAGGGTTCCAAGAAATATCTAGAGCTTTCCTTGACCACTAAGGAAAGGAAAAGAAATGGCGTCTGTGGATACAAGACAGTTTGAAGAAGACTTTTCAAGTGCATAGGCTCCTTCATGGTACAGCCAAGAGAAAATAATAGCTTTTGTCGAGATTCAAGTCATCATAACACATTCATAGATCTTATGATTGTTTCTCTTTGTAGTTTACCCAAGCTACTTGTAAGACAAATTTCCAAATAGTGTTGGGTTTGCACAATCTTGGATCAATTTAAAAGCTTCCTATGAGCTACAAGATATGATCAAAGAGACGCTATCTAAACGCTGTTTGCTACTCCTAAATTGACCTACACAAAAAGTGGTTGAAATAAATAATGAAATCATTTAATTAATTTAAAATCTAATTTGTACCTGAATGTAGCTGAATTTTATTAACTCTATAAGTCATGTCATTCCTAAAATCTTCACAATGAAGTTACCATTGATACGATTATATCAATCATCAAAACACTGATTTAGCCAAATCTGACCATTTTTACCAATCTGTGATAAATTGGGTTAACTAAAATTTGTGAATTTTTAATGTGTATTGTGCTGAGAGCCTCGGCTTCTCGCATTATGGGAAATTGTTTTTTGTGGTTTCATCCATAGAAATTCATCAGGAGTTACTCCTTTGTTGCTACATTTGAGCTAGGTTATCCTTTGTGCTTATGGCTTATTTTCTTAAAATAAACCCCACCAAAATATAAACCTTATTTGTTGGAGCTTGGAAAAACTACTGATGAGTCAATTTTCGGAGCTACAAACAATTTGCACTTTACCTAATAGATTTGTCATGCCTACGAAACCTTCCGTCTTTCAAAAACCTACACCCATGACCCCTTTTATCTTCCAAAAAATCCTCCACACTCTCTCTATCTTATTAGGGTTATAAATAAATTTATTCAGGAAGACATTTATTCAAAAAGGAACATTATTTGCAAAAAAAAAAAAAAGAGTTGCAATTAATTTGGTCGCTATTATGCAATTTTAAAATTTATCAAAAATTTTTTTGCTTTTTATATGTGGTTATTAAATTGACAATTGCTAAAATTGTTCATTTTCAAATATTTTAAGGGATATGTTGGCATGAAAATGTTTTCATTGGATTTACCATGAAAATGATCCATTTTCATATTTAAAAAAATGGATTTTGAAAATCCAATTTGTTAATATTATTTACCATTAGGTGTTTACCTAAGATTAAAAAAAATTACATCATTTGGAGACTTGAACGTACTACGATTTGCTTGACAATTTTATTTAATCTTAATGAATTTATATTAACTTTCAGATAAGATAAATTTTATGACCCATCTAGTCTCCAAATGTTGTGGTTTTTTACATCTTAGCTAAATATCTAATGCTAAACAACATTAATGAATTGGGTTTTTTAAATCTATTTTTTGAAAATGAAAATGGAGCATTTTCATGACAACTCCTGTGCAAACGTTTTCACGTGAGCACATCCCATAATTTAATTATGCTATTTCAAACAATACTTGATAAGTTTTAGTCTATGACTTATGAGGATAAAGATAATTTTATCATTTGTTTATTATTTTCGTATTCCCGCTTCAACTATAGCAAACGTGGATTAACAATTTTAAGCTTCAATTGCCTCAGACGGTCTTTACAAATTTGGTTTCAACTGCTTATCAGCCATGTACTAATAAACTTGAACTGAATTAAACGCAGTTTATGGCAAGAGTGGCTATAAAATGCCCTTCTAACTACCCATCTAAACAGTGGAGAACTTAAAAGCCCAATAGTGTAGGGATCTAAAAGGGAAATTAACGAACCCAGAATAATTTGCCACCATCTGCAGAGAGAGAAGAAAAGGTTCGGAGAGCATATATGGAGGAGAGGGTAAAGAAGAAGAAGAACAAAAGTCCTGACCCACGCATAACTATCAACGTATTCCAGTAGAAGTCTTCAAACTCGGAGGCAGTAGATCCCTGTCTTGACTAAGCGCCCATACTCAAGTAGGAGTGCAACTGCGTTGGGTTAAAACCGTGATCCGTTGAATCCAACTCAGTTTTTGTAGGGTTGGGGTTAACTAAATCAAAAATTGGGTTAAAAAATTTGAGTTGAGCTTAACCCATTTGTAAATTAGGTTGACTTAGGGTTGATGATCAAGCAACCCGACAATCCATTCAACCCCATTTTTGCACTCCTTCACATGTTTATTCAACTTTGAATGCCTAATTTTTTAATTTCTTTTATCTTTTACTTAGCACTTTTAATACTTAGCTGCTTTTTTCTCAGTTTATTTTCCTTTTATTTATTTATTTATTTCAATAAATAAAAGGCTTTGATATAATCCAATTTGCTTAGGTATCAAAGAGTTAAGATACCCAACGCACACGTTTTTACCAAATACCTTTTTTCTATTTATATTCATTTGAAAACTTTATCTTAAAGTATATATATATATATATATATATATATAATTTTTTGTGTTGATTGAGAAGACTTTGCATAGATTTTATAATTATTTTGTTCAATCTTATATTGTTCTTATTTTTTAATACATTGTTAACTTATTTTGACCCAAATTATTAACTCGGTAACTCAATTCGAATTCTAAAAATAAGGTTGGGTTAGGGTTTAAGTTTTTTAAAAATGGGTTGTACTAGGGTTACGGCTGAAATCTTAGAAATTGGGTCCGACATAACTTGACCAAGTTGCACTCGTACAGCCATCCACCCCTCCCTCGCGCAATCCTCACCGTCCGTCATGACAATGCTTTGTTGCGGCTACCCAATCCTTGACCTTTTTATTCCTCAGGAGTTTTGGACTTCAAGTAAAGAAAGATGAAAGGCACATTGCCAATAAAATCAGAGGACAATTCTTATAAATTCAAGTCAGTCGTACACACAACCATTCAACGTACAATCTGTTTATCTGACAGACAGCGATCGTCGAGAGCTCATGACAATAGATATTTTATTAAATATTATCCTATATTTTATTCATAATTATAAATTAATACACTTAGAAAATCAGCATATAGATACATGTTTTCCGTTTTCACAAAGTTCAGGCGTCATGTAGCTTTTCAGTAGATTTAGATATGAAAGGCTTTTTGGACAACAAAAGCTCTATTTTTGGAGCTTCTATTGAACCACACATGTTGTGCTTTGGTAGTGGAGTAAAGTGCTTTGGAACTCCAGCCAAATGATTTGGAAAACCGGAGAAGCACATTTGGGGGCTTGAAAACGTTTCCACGCTGTGTAAATGCAGGGCCAAACAGGCCCTTAGTATCCCTAATGAGCTTTTACAGCATCAGACTTTACTCAACCTCACTCACTTGTATGTGCCTAATAGAATTTGCAAAATATAAGACACTTAGAAACCTAATAACCTCTCCCTTGGCTTATTGGCTCAAATTCTGCAACCAACAAGTCATCCTCAAGATAAACGGGTGTCATCATCTAAATTGCAAGTCAATCTTCAACTATTTGTAGACCCAATTGAGTTGAGATTAACCCAACCTTTTAAAAATCAGGTTAAATTTGTGTCAAGTTTGGGTTAATTACAAATCATGAAGTGTCTCCTCAACGAGAAAGCTACCAATTAGCTGCAGAGTTCTGTACATTTTCTTTTTCTAAGCTGCCAATAAATGCAAATCACAAATTGCCGAATGTTCTTATCAGAGTAACCACCTCATGGGTAATCCCCTTCTCATCAATCCTTGGCTCATTCCCACTCCCCACACATCCTCCACGGCTGATCGGTTATTACATGGAACTGGATGGATTTACATAGATTTGGGTGAAAAATCTGTTTTTAAGGCTTGATTTGATATATATTTCTTAAAATAATCTTATTTTTCTCATTATTATTTATATTTTCACTTACTACGCACCTATCTATTTTAAATTTATTCGTCTGATGCTAACATTATTCCTATCTTGCTTAGATCATTTTTAATTACATTCCAACTGCATCATTCTACATACATCCAACCGATCAGCCCTGATCGATTGGTATGTTGCGGCATGCACACCGTAAGCACTGTCAAGCTCTGCCCCTTGTGTGGAATTCCAATCACAATGAGTTACAAAACATCTCACGGCCTGGTGAGAGCTAATACGTCTAGTTATGGACATTAGGGCATTATCAAACCCATCTCATTAAGTAAATCTGTGATATTGGGTGGGAGTTTCTACTACTTTGTATCCCTCACCACCCACAAAAAATGTTTCGAACTCTTGTGGCCCCCATCCAATCTTCTCAATTTATTTATTTATTTATTTATTTTAACTTGACAATTTAGGTTGGGTATAGCCAAATGGGTTGGAGGAACATTAACCCATCCAAACCCAATTTCCAAATCAAGCTGCAATTTCCCAACTTAACCCACACGTAGCAGCCAAAATACCTATCCAAACCGAGCTAAAATTTTGGAGGGTTTAGTTGGGTTTGGGTCGACCCAACGAGTTGCCTCCCATCTCCACCTGAGATGCCAACACAATCCAATCTGCAACCTGTGATACCATCTCTTCTCACTAGAACTCGAAGAAATCAAAAATTATTATAACCAGAAATAGAGTAGACCATCTTCTAATGCGCATCTCATTTGTCATTTTTGTTTCTTTATAGAGATTTCCTATAGACATTCTATTGCTTGTCGACTGATCTTCATTTGCACTGCATCCACATATATTGGCCTTAATTGCATATTGAGTCAGTCATATCCACATGCCTTTGTGATTGCCATATAGCAATGAGTTTTTTCATAATAGTTGAAACAACGTTACTATAAATTATTATTTTCAACGGTTATTAATTTTGTCAAAGAAAATATAACATATTGTGATGATGGTGCAGAATCGTTAGCATAATTTCACATATATTAAGATTTTACGTAAACATCAGAATAGTTAATATATTATGGCATGTTTTATAAATTAACACTATCGTGGCAACTTATACAAATAGATTTAATAGAATGTTACTATAGTACTAAATTTTAATCATGAAACATAAATATCATTGCTAGCATAAAAAGCTTTTTTTTAACGATTTATTATAACTGTTAATAAAATTATTTTTTTCTAACACATTTTAATTTTCATGAGTAAAACTACTATATAATAATAGTCATCATACCAAGGTTGAAAAATGTCATTGTAGTAAATTATTACTAAGAAATTTTAAAATTTATATAAAAATATACTATGTATTATATTATATTTTAATTAAATTTTAGTTTTAAATTATCTAGAAATATATTTAATTAATTAAAATAAATATTTGAAATTTTTAATTTTATCCAAACATATTTAGATTTATTTATTTTTATTTTAAACGAACATAGTTTAATATAAAAATTATTTAGCTATTCATCACATATGTGGCAATGGTGTGGAAGTAATACATGCATGGTCATCTCCTAAAATTACAAACTAAACTTATGTAGCTCACTTGGAGTCTAAATAATTTTCCTTTTTTTCAAAAGTCATTAATTGCCATTAGTTTTTTATTTTTGTTTTTAAAATTTGAAATTTTGCTTTGAATTTTAGAATAAAAATAAAATTTTCATTGTTTATATTCCCTTTTCTACAATCTCATAAGGTTAATCTCTTCACACCTATACTATGCAGCATCATATCTACACATATTTTTAAAATTCATATTTGCATTCACATCTGTGTGTACAACTCAAATCATATAAAATCCAAAGTGATGTTCATATCTAATATATATTCATATCAGTATTCACATCTATAGTATAAATATCCATATTCTCATTCATAACAGCAGTGCAAAATCTATATATCTATTAACAAATTTTTTAAAAATATATCTTGTCCACATCTCATTAGTTTATATTTCAATCTTGATGAGGAACATCCCATGTTTAGATCTCTCATCTCTCATCTTATACACTATTATTGCTGCTACTACTAATAATAAATAATAAACATAGGTACCTTCTCTTGCTAGTAATGCCCAATGATATGTAAATACTATAGAGTCCCAAAGTGTGGCTTAACCCTAGAGGGAATATGTAAAAATTTATTGCTTCACCCCCTATTGAGACATTTTCCTCTTTTCATGATTGTGTGTGGTGCATTATAAGATAAATAATAAAAATAATAAAATGCATGAAGAATAAAACAAATAAGTAAATGCATACACAAATAATACGATTTTTATAGTGGTTTGGAAACCCCATTCCTACATCCACTTTTTCAAGAGCATATACTTACTGTGCCTTGAGTTCCACTATATCCAATACAATGGAAATACAATAGTGCTTCCAGCACTCTTTTGGATTCCAGCTCTAGGGGGCATAAATAGTATTCCCAACACTTCTAGATTTTAGCTCAAGGGGCGTAAATATAGTGCTCCTAGCACTCTTCTAGTTTTCACGAGCTTAGCAGGAAACTCACTGGTTTTGAAGATCACTAGCAGACTTATTGATTTTCAGAACTCACCAACAACTCTCTGATTTTAAGTTTACTAGAAAACTTACACACTTTTACATAGTATTTAACTCAAGCACAAGGAAAGATTTGATCTCTTTACAACTCTATGTAATACAAAGATCTTCCCATAATGTAAACTTAATGGACATAAAGATATGCAGTTTAAGCTCATAAAAGATAGATAATTTCTTCGCTATTTGAAGTCCTGCTAATAAGGCTTTGTATTTAGTAGTGTTGTTGGTAACTAGGAAGCCGAATCGGAGAGCAACTCGAATGAGGTCTCTTCTAGGCTTTGGAGGAGGATGTTGGCTCCCGCTTTTGCTTTGTTGGAGGATCCGTCCATGTACAATTTCCATTACAGTTCCAATTTGGGTAAAACACTTCCACAACCTATTTCCCTGATTGATACCATGGTAAACTCTATTGGTTCTGCATCGTTATTTGAGGCAATCCTTATTGTGATTGATTCACTACTTCCACTATTTGTACATTCCATGATGAAGTCCACCATAATTTGTCTTTTGATGGTAGTGCATGGGAGGAATTCAATGTCTAATTCACTAAGTTCCACTACCCACTTGACCAAGTGACCTGAAAGTGTCATCTTCTAGAGTAGTTACCTCAGTGGTTGGTCAATGTAGACTCTAATTGGGTGCCCTTAAAAGTATGAGCGCAATCTTCTCACTATAATTACTAGGGAAAATACCATTTTCTCTACTGTGTAATGGACTTCAGTGTTCCTAAAAGGTTTCTCCCCTTTCAGGGAAACATCATAAAGGAAGGGATCCCAAGTATATCTTTAAGTTTTCAACAGCTTCTTGTGTTTCTCTACTCCTTTTGGATGCTTTCGGTTCCTTCTCAAATTTTCTCTTGTGAAGCACTTTGAAGATAGGTAAGCTTCTCTCTGTTAATTTGGATACGAACCTATTCAATGTTGCTAATTTACTTATCAGTCTTTGGACTTCCTTAGTGTTGCTAAGAGGTTTCATGCCTCAAATGGCATGTATCTTTTTGGGGTTGTCATTTATCCCTCTCTAGGATATTAGGAATCCCAACAGCTTCCCTAATGATAACCTGAAGTTGTATTTTTGCATGTCCAACTTCATGTTGTGTTCTTCAAGGGTTTGGAAAGTTTCTTCTAGATCTTTAATATTGTCATGGTGGCTCTAGCTCTTGACAACCATATCATCTATGTAAGCTTCCATGTGCTGACCAATTTGGTTTATGAAGACTTTAGTCACCATCTTCTGATATGTAGCTCCTGCATTCTTCAATCTAAATGGCATGACTTTATAACAATATGTGCCTACATCCATTATGATTGATGTCTTTTTTTAATTAAGTTCATGCATCTTGATCTGGTGGTACCCTAAAAAAGCATCCATGAATATCAACAATTTGTATATCACTAAGGAATTGACCAATTGATCTATATTCGAGAGTAGGTAGTTGTCCTTTGGGCAGGCTTTGTTCAATGATATAAAGTTTATACCTCCACCATTTCCCATTAGCTTTCCATACCATTACCACATCCGTGAGCCATTTCGGATAATGCACTTATCTAATCAAACATACCCATAGTTACTTTTTTACTCCACAGCAATGGATTCCTTCTTCTCTTGCAAGAGAAAGCACTTCTTCTGACAAATAGGTTTGTGGTTTTCATCTATTGCTAGTTTATGGCACTTACCAATGAATCCATTCACGGCATGTCTAATGGCTCCCATGCAAAGACATTTGAATTATTCTTCAAGAGCACCATTAGCTCTTGTTGAATAGGTGGTTCCAAAGTGAAACTAATCCAAATTGTTTTCTCTAGATTATTATGGACAATGGAACTATATACAATGGCTTGATTGGTCCATTATGGGTGATTCGTTACTCGTCTTTTGTGTACAAAGTATCAATCTGCATATTGTTAGGGGCTTTTCCTTTTAAGGCGCTCTTGTGGCGTTCTCTTGAGGTTTTTTTTTATCACCTCTAGCTATACCTACTACTTTAGAGCTAGGGAATCCATTGCCTTCATTTGGTTCAAATCGGGGCTCCCAAGCACTACATTATTAGCTAATGGTACTTTCACTACTAAAAAATCTAGGGCTGTTATGGTCTTTATTTCTCCATCTCCTATGGTATATGGTAAGGTAATAATGCCCTCCAGTACCATTCCATCTCTTGTAAATCCCGTAAGTTGCCCCACTACAAGCTTCAACCTCTCCTTTAGACTTTCCATTTTTTTGAAGTAATGGTAGAACAAAATATAAGCCAACAATCCATAATTTACCATGATACACTTCACTTTGAAATTATATATGATTAATGAAATGATGACAATGTTGTAATGCAGGATAATTATATCATAACAGATAATGGGGTAGTCATCTTCTTATTTCCTTTTAGAAGTTTACCCTATCAAATTTATTTACTCTTCGTAGGCTCTCCTTCTAGCTAGCATGTTCCTACCTGATGTCGGCCCCCAATGATGACATTAATGGTTCTAGTAATTGGGCAATTTGCTTCCATAATTGCATCTCTCTCCAATTCCCTAGGAGCCACTTCCCTTTGTCAAGGAGCATCTTGTCTCTTGTTATTTGCTCCTTCTCTTCTATGCCTATTATCAACTATGTATCACTGCAACCTCCCCCTTCTAATTAGAGTTTTGATTTCTTCCCTAACCTACCTACATTCTTTTTTGTGATCCTTCTCTTTATGGTAGAGGCAATATTTTTGTGATTTCTATCTTTTATCATCTGGTTTCAATAGAAGAGGTTTAGGATGGTAGCCTTGATTCTTGATTTCATGAAAAATATGAGGCAATTGTTAAGGGGAATAAAATTATTATTGTTTCCCAAGGCTTGGCTTAACCCAAGAGGGGAAGAGTGAATTGAGTTTACAAAATTTTCTAGCTCAAACCCCCTTTTTGATTAAATTTCCTCCTTTCATATTTTGTGCAATTTGCAATGGAATAAATAATGTAAAGTAAAGAGCAAGCAAATAAATCAATCACGCATACAAGACATGATGTATAGTGGTTCGAGACAATCTTCCTACTCCACTCTTCCAAGAACACACCCCATGTATCTTAAGTTCCACTATCTCACTATAGGGAATACAATTAGTGTCATTGCACTCTTGTAGATTCTAACTCTTGGGAACATAAATAATTTAGCAATTGATTGTGAGATACTCTCCAACAATCAAGTTGTTCTTCTTAATTTCAGCTCTATGAGGCATATATATTTAGTGCCTCTTGCACTCTTCTTGATTTTAGCTCAAGGGAGCACATACAAATTCAACAAGTTGATTATGAGACACATTCAAACATTCAAAATTGTTACTCTTGAAATTTGTCTCCAATACAAACTTAAGGAATACACAAATAAGAATGAAGAATAAGAATTTATACTTTTACTAATGTTTCAATGGAAGTATAGAGGGAGCCTTGTGATTCTTGAATATCTCACTTTGATGCAAAGGATCTTCCCTTTCTATGTTTATGAAGAAGGCCTTGAATGTAGAATATGAAGATTGGGGCTCTTGATTTTAGATGAAGAAGTTCAAGTTTTTGGCCTTATGTTGCAAATATTTCTTGAAGTTTTAGGCTCAATCAACAACCTTGAAATATCCTAATATCTCTCCTTAAATAGATCTTTCAAAATCATAGCCATTGGAGATGATTAGGTAGCAATACATGGCTTTGCAATGTTCAAGTTTTTGACCTTTGGAGATTGCAAGCAGCTACGATATTTGGCTGTGCCCCAGGCAATATGGCAAGAGGTATAGAAAATAGGCTTCAGTTGGAACCCAGGCATTCTTCGAAAACCCATGTTGCTATGTGATGGTAGGTGGATTGCTGGTGGTTGCAATATCAACTGCGCTCCTAGCACTACTTGCAAGTGGTTCAAAAACCCATGCTGCTGTGTGATGGCAGGTAGCTGCAATACCAGCTATGCTCTAAGCACTACTCACTAGCGGTATGGGCTTTGTTAGGCAGTTCTTCATCTAAGGCAACAGGCGATATGAGATGGCGCCACTAGCTTATGACTGCAGTTGCGAGCGCTAGACGTAGGTGGCTGTGGTGTGACTACAGTTATCTAGGGGCTTTACTTCCTCCTGAGAACATTGTAGGTATGGATGGTAGCTACAATGCGATTGCAGGGCAAGCGAATAGGGTAGGTGGAAAAGCTTTTAGCTGCAATCCTGCACTTGAAATTTCTATACTTCACCACTTTTGAGCTTTGACATTTTATTTTTATATTTCATTATGTATTTGTTAATCAAAAAAATATTAGTAGTCATATTGTATTTGCAAGGTAAAGCATCCACAATTATCATATCTACTCCTCTCTGTATTACACTATCCTCTCCCTCTTCTTGACGATTCTTCCCCACATGGTGGGGATTTGCTCCTTCTTCTATTTGACCTATTATCTTCCTCTTTGATGAACTCTTCTATGTTAATGTTTCTATTGAGGGCCTTTAAGAGTTCCGAGTAACTTGTATGCGATTCTAGACATAGGTGGTATTTAATCTGCTTACTATTAATTTTGTTCTACAGGGTTGTCATTGCTATAATTTGATCTAATCCCTCAATGTCTAGGTTAAGTTGATTGAATCTATCAACATATTCCTATAGGGGATTCACCATCTTTCTATTTGATCATAATCAGTGATTCCATGGTCTTTCTTTGCCTATGCTATCCTATGAAACTAGTAAGGAAGCACCTTTGGAGTTCTTCAAAAGTGTTGATTAATCCCAGATCCAAAGCCCAATGCCCAATACTAGGACAACATCGATCCTTTCAATGTATGCTAGAAGGCGTGGCATTTTATTACATCAGATGCTCCTGTCGAGCTCATTTAGCTGCTGTACCTCAACAAATAATCTCCTAGATTAGTGGTCCCCTCATAGGCTTGTATGTGAGGAAGCTTGAATCCTTTGGGCAAGGGTTCTTCCATGATCTCCTCAATGAAAGGAGGTTGTCTGATTATTCTTATGTGTTCTACATATCTTCATGGAATCCTCCTATTCCCTCTTTCAAGAGTTTATGAACTTCCTTCTGTAGATGGGATTGGGCTTGATCTTCTTCTGGCACTAGATTGCGTGGTGGGACTAAATGTCGTTGGATCAGTTCTCATATAGCATTTGTTGATCTAGCAGGTTGATTAATAGCTCCTTCAATATTTCTCCTTTCTTCGATAGGAAGGGGAGTTTCCTCACCTCCTGGTTGATAATACTAATATGCCTTTTGAAGTTCTTTCTTTGATTATCGCACCTATAATCAACCCAAGTACAAGCGTCACTATTGATCATGCTCCTTATGTGGAAAGACCTAGCCTTACTTGATGGTCGGTTCCAATGTTATCCCTAGTTTCGTAGTTGATTTGAGTGTTTAGTATATTTCTGACTTCGATCCTAAGAGTGTTGAACGAATGTGGCTTTGGTAATGGGTGAGTGAAGGATTGGAGTAGTAAGTGACCTCTTTGGTTACTGAAGATGATCATTCTATTGAAGAATTTCCTTTGTTGTTTCATCATTAATTACATAATCTGCTATATCATGTGATTATTCATCTGTAACTGTTGTTATGAAAGCACCTCAGTTCTAGAAGTCGATGCAACTTGCTTTGAAACGCTATGAGAGACGGATTGTCTCCTATTGAGGGATTGTGTGGAGGAACATTAATGTTATTACTATGTCCCTTTAACATGATTGAGTTGTTGAAATTTTTCCCAAATGAAGCTAATGTTTGAGTTATATCCAAATTGCTCTTTGGATAACCTTAGATAAAGATCTTACAAGACAAAAAAAAACATTAAAGGGCATTGGGAGTGGTCCTGGTGTGAACACTTCGATGCTCAAATTAGTGATAAGACCTTAGTAGGCGTTATAGATAATGAAAAAAGCTTGTGAATGATGATTCTACATACCTGGTCTTTTTACAGCTAGACCTTGAGTTAGCATGCAGGAGATACGATCTACGCTAGAATAATCATAACCATATAAGGATTTCTACTTGGAGAGGGATTCTGAATGTAAATACATCCCCTCATTTCTTTAAAAATGTTTCTCTTATGGCCCTTCTAGTTCCAGGCAAGGCCATGAGGAATTGCAAGGTAAGAGTCATGATGAAAATAGATCTCCCATTAAGGATGAGATCTAATATAGCTAATTTGCTAGCTATTACAGTTATCTGTATTATAGTTCCTTAACAATATTATTAAACATAAAAAGTAATTAAGAAAACTAAAATTTATTACAAAATTAGATGCTTTATCTCTATTATACTCACATAATTACGAAACCATTCATGAAATATTCAACTATGAATTGCAGCTATTTCATTTTGAGATGAATATTGTGAAAGATGATAATTTTTTTGTAATATCTGTGCCTCACTCTCCCTATAAATGAATTAAGTATATAAAATATATAAATTAAAAAGGTTGATCTCAAATATAATCACATATTTTATTCAAAATTTCAAATATGGCAACGCAGTTTTAAGAATATCTTAGATGACAATAAAGTTAAAAGGTATTTTTCAAATATAACAAAATGATAAACTTTCGTTAAAAAATAAATTTTAGCTAAGTTAGTGGCTTTTTTAAAATATTTCCAAATTATCCTAGAACTATTCTTTGAAACCATAGGGAAAACTATTACCTCTGGCACATTAGAGAAGTCAAAAGTAGACTAGATTCAGGCATCGAGGGAAACACCTTTTTTTCTTCTTTTTCTTCATTTTACAAGTGATCGTGGATGTGGCCGACAGCAATGATAATGGCAATCGTCAACTTTCATTGTAAAGTTAGCTATGGCGGTGCTGGTGCGACCATTTGCGATTGCTCATATTTATGGCTATGACTAAGATGGATATTCTAAGGGTAGCGTTTGCGGCAGGGATGATTGCATTGGGGAGTTTTTGATATTGGTGAGGATCATGTTGGCTTAGCCGGGTTGGTGATGCTTATGGCCTCGACCCTGCTTTTCTTCATGCCATCTAAAAGACAGCAACACATCTTATATGGAAATCATTCAGTTCACTAGACTAATGTATTCACTGTAGGTTGATTGGATTACCTATTTGGGTTGCTACAGCTACATTTTCGTACCAAATGCTCCCCACGCAAATCCATGCTACTCAATTCAATTCGATGGTTTGTATTGGCATCAGCTACTTAGTCAGTCTGATGAGCAAGCCAGACCAATTATGGTTAGTCATACATCAAACGCCACATTTTGGCCTCCTGCACAAAGCTACCCTGAATTTTGAAATTCATCCAACACATCGTCGGTGAAGCCGCTGGGTAGTAGAAAATAAAATCCGAAAACGTTAAATAAAATTAGGAGATTTTTATTCTAAATTAAAATAAAGATAATAATAAAAATAAGTTATTAAAATAAATGAATATTGAGTGCAATTAAGAAAGAATTTTCATCTTTTTTGTACCACGAAAAGATTTGATATAAAGGCGTGCGTTAAAGAAAAATAAAAACCTCGTAACTCACGTATGGAAAAAGTCACGAGCATTATCACCGCTTTTTGCTGTACCTCTGAGCACTGGCCCTAGTTCGTTTTCAACAATGCCAAAAATCATATGCTTCTTATTTTTGTGATGTAGGCGATGTCCCATATGATCCTTGCCAATCTATTGCCAAGCCCTAGAATGAATCGACCAGATACCTCGAATTTTTTGCATCCCCACAAACTCATATGCCAAGGGGCAAACGTGCCAGACTTTTGGCCTATCCTAGCTCTCATCCAACCCTGCAGATTTCCTGAAACA
>JAYJMB010010531.1:0-98502 GCA_036873735.1 Pouteria campechiana
ATATCAATGGAACCAGTTCCTCTAAAATATTTCAATAAAACCTTTTCATTTGAGTCCACCTTGGCAAGTAAATAATATTCAATTTGATCATTATATTTATTATCACTTGTTTAAATATGATATAAAAAATGTTTCCATTGCAGTCTATTGTAAGCTATACCGTTTAAGAAAAATATAAAATCATGTATAAAATATGTAAGACACTTGGATCCATTCATTCAAGTACTAGAATATTATAATAATTTATTAAACCATTCATCTACATGGGAAGAATATTTTAGAAAGCATAGACAAACAATAAAGAAATTTAAAATTTACTAATTAAACAATTTTAATACATTAATATTCACCTTTAAATAATTATGACTATATACATTTTAGATTTGGATTAATTTTAGATTATTAGCGAAACAAATCAAGGAGGGCTTAAACAAAGACGTTCCACCAGTTCAATTGAATTGGGACATTTTTTGGTGAACCGGGTTCCCGCCTACACTTTATTAATTAAAATGGTACAAGAAATTGGCCCATTCCAACAGATGGAACATTCACAAAGCCAACGCCCACACCATCCCATCCTATGCTATCCACAATGTACGTAACGAGCATAGGACTATGACATTATATTAGGTTAGGAGCCGCCGAAGGCCTCAACAATATCCAAACGTTGTTCTTAAAACACAAATGGCCCCAGTTGCATCCCTACATACTAATGCAGAGCAGACTACAACCTTTCTCTATGTAGTGATCCCATGACTTCAACATACGGGCTTTTACCCTTAATCAGAACCACAACCATAATAGCAGAAAATTCTTTGCCTCACTAAATCCCTGGAAATTACTGGAAAACTTGTGAGATACGAACAAATCATGCAGGATTATGTAAAATTCTGCACAAAAAAAAATAGAGCCTCAGTGCTCCCTGACTTGAAGATACAAAGGTGCAATGATTCAATTTTGCCAGTGTCTCTAATCTTGTGCTGCCATAAGTCATGGCAGACTAGGAAAAGGCTACATATGTCAGTGAAATCCATTTCCAATACATCCCATGAAAATCCCAAAGAAAATCATTCTCACCGATCCCAAAGGAAAAGGGAAAAAAGAAGAAAAAGGCATGACCAGGGGCAAAACCAAGGAATTTATTTACAAAAGCATTTTATGGAAAACACGAGGATAGTTATTCCCCTAGGTAAACAAGTCCTTGGTCTCAGATGACATGACCGGTGTAAATCAATGGATGGCCACACCATCACATGTTTTAACCGCCTGTTTGCCCTAAAGTATACCAACCAAATGATTACTTGCTCATAATTCACAAGCTAAATCCTACCTAGAGAAATGTCAAACCAGAAATATCTTTTAACAGAAGAACAGCATGACACAAACCTTGATTTCCCCTCCGTTTGTAGCAGAGACAATGAGGAATAACACCACAAAACCTAATAACAAAAGTGGAACTTTAAAGTTCAAAACATTCCAGTCATAGCAGTTACTACTAGGAACATCTAACTTAATAGACAAGTCCAATCGAAACCAGATAGTACAAGTCAGAATTTACGATTATCCCTCAGCACCTATCTATAACCATAACCAGCACAGCTGAGGTCAAAAATCTAATGTTATACTACTAACAGGGATGAGTTCTAAATATCACAAAAAATCTAACTCAAAGCAACCCATGAGAACCAACCTGTAACAGATTGCCAAGTCAAACCTAATGATATTACCAGTTCCCTAAAACAAGAAGAGGGAAACAAATCATGAAGACCGAAAACCCAAAAATTCAACAGCAAACCAGTAAGACATCCTGTTGGTAATAAGACCTGACAAAGATCATGAGATGCCAGAGAAACTCGATAACAGCTGCAACATGACGACACATGACTGACTCTTTCAGAGACCCATATATTTGCAACGCCGACGGAGACTCTGGACCTTGCAACCCTTAGAAAGGGTTGTAACACTCACTGGAACAGTAGACAATGTGACATATCAATGGATGCACAGGAACAGGAAAAATATATGCATCTTTACATGTAAAAATAACTCCTGCAAGTTTTAGTATATGAAAAAGAACTCTTGCAACCACGACAACATGCTGCTGCATATGTTTAGCAAGTCTGCCATGTGTACAACAATAGAGTAAAAATGAAAACATTTAAGGTTGCAAACAGATGAACAAGTAAGATATATCCCATGACAAACCTTGTCATCCTCATCAGATTTCTGCCCTGGAGATTTGTTTGAATCAGAGGGCTTCTCTGTGCCACAATTCAGTCTGTTACACTTGGTTCTGAATGGATAGTTTATATTGTTACATTTCTCACACTTCCAGCTCCCCTCTGGCATTTTTGACTCTGCAAGTCACCAGAAAACATCAAGATTATAAATTTGCATCCACTTTTGTGGAAATTCTATAACTAATCAATATTTACTGTAGAAACGGTGCTCACTTAAATTAAACATCAAGATTAAACAATTTTAGCAAATTTTTGTGGTAAGTTCTAGGGAATTTGCAAATATACTTACATATTTAACCTTTTTAATTGCAGATATACCTATATATTTTAAAAAATAGGAAATATACCTATTGTATTTAGGGGTATTTTACAGTTATACCAATGCCATTAGGCTCCATTCCATTCCTTTAAAACATTGCTTGACTGCCAATAAAATATTTTTAAAAAGCCTAAAATATCCTTAAATTTCATCTCCTTGTTCGCACAAACTAACATCTTCATCATGAATAACATGTTCTCACACATGAAAAACCTCATGGTGAAGGAGCGGCCCATGGGCCTAATGAAAAACGTTTTTGCTTCTGCAATTGTAGCCTGCAGTATTCTTCTTTAGCAGTGCAACCAGGTTTGGGTCAAGAAATAACCAAAACAACCCAACCTGATCATAACTAGGTCCAGGTTGGGGAAAAATATTAAATGGGTTAGAAATCAGGTTACACTCAACCCAAATAACTAAATGGGTTGGTCATGGGTTGATGATTGTCCAACCCATCAACCTGATAACCCAATCCGTTTACTAATCCATATGCCAACCTGACTACAACCAAATATTCTAGTAAACCCTAAATCACTAAAGATTATACCCATTCATCATTTATATTTTAAATCCTTAATTTATTCTTCATTCATTCATTTATTCATTTATCCTTTGCTTTTTAGTATCACTATCTTGAGGTTGTGGAAATAAATATATTGCTCTAATATATTTGTGGGATTTTTACAATTTAATTACTTTATGTTTTCATGTATGCCAACCCATTTGCAACTTGAAATATCAACCCATGGTCAACCTGCAATCCAACCCAAATAGTATAAATAGGTTAAGGTTAGGATTGAGGTTTTAGTAATGGTTTGAAAATGAATTAGGATTGAAGTATTAGTAAATGGGTTAAAAATGGATTAGGGTTGAAGTTTTATTAAATGGGTAGGGTTAGGGGTTGACTGCAACTTGACATGGTACCTAATGTTCTTCATCGTCTACCATCAATCCCGTGGCTACAAGGGTCTCTTGCCATTGATGGCTCCTTTGTTAAACTCACCACCCCAACATCACCATTAGCAGATAGATGGCAAGCCTAAATCGGCTTTCTAGTAGTGGGTTCATGTGACCATTTTCTTGGGGATTTGGAGGGTTGAAAGCCTTTTGGCATCATTGTTTGAGTCAAGCTAGAGTTCAAATGCATGAAAATGCTTAGGAAGCCAAGAATGGCATATTCCAGCACCTTGGCAGGGCTGTCATCAAAGGTGATGCTTTGTTGAGCAAGCTTTGGGAGGAAGGGGCCGAGATTAGAGTTGTTGAGAACAGTGTTGTCATTGAATTGAAGTTTTTGGGAGTTCTTGGAGTTTTTTTTGCTTAGGCAAGCTTTTAGGTTGGAAGGAAAAAAAAAGTGATGGGTTTTTTCTAGGTATTAAAGGACAAGAATTAGGGTTCTTAATCTGAACATTTTGCTCATCATTGGTGAGGAGAGTTGATAAGAAAAAGCATCTGGCGGGCAACATCAGTGGTTGTGCTATTGCTAATTAGAGAAAGAGAGAGAGAGAGAGAGAGAGAGAGAGAGAGAGAGAGAGAGATTGGAAATTGAGGATTGTATTGGATCTTCTTGTGGTGCAAAAGAAAGATGTCAATCTATGGGTAAGAGTGGATGCAACAGCTCAAGAAGCAGAACTGAATGAACTGAGCATTATGTCTTTGAAGGATGAAGCCTTTGCATATCAAAAGATATTCTCAAAAATTTATTACTGATTTCAGACAGGTTTTGATAGATTTGAAAGATGTGGAGTACATCAGCTAGGCCTAATGCGTTTTTGAAGAATGACTTCCAAACATTGAGGAAAATGGAGAAGATGGCTACAAACAACCCCCACCCTTTCCAGGGGTAATATTGAAATTTTAGATGTCTAATTCATATGAACATAACAGAGTCGAAATGTGTTTGGTGCATCTACAAAACACTCGAAACTTTGTACACATTTATAATTTTTTAAAATATAATCTCAACTTATTAGTCTGAAGGTATATCTGCAGAGAACCCTAAATTCTATCAACTAATCAATATTTATTGCAGAAAAGACACTCACTTGAACCCTTTGCATTCTCGTACTTTGAGGCCTGTGTCAAATAAAGAAATCATTGTCATAAGTAACAAACATAATTCCATATATACCTAATCAAGAATTGCTAGGACTATATTTAAGGCATGCTTAGCTTGAGTATATATTGATAATTGGATGAAAATAAACAGTGCGGTAAAATCATTATATCAGCAAAGTGAAATTTGACGTCATTGATAATGGAAATACCTACATCATATATGTCTATTTTTCTAATAAAAGCATTCTTCAAATATATTCCTTCCTATCTTCATTAATTGTATTCAAATTTTTGAAGAGAAAAGATCTTTTCTCAATAAAAATTTCTATCAAAAAAGTCATATCAAGGGAAAAAAATTTCCATCATCATCTTTTTGCTAGAAGGGTTTCTTGTTTTTGGCAACTGCGCAATTCATTCACCGTTCCTTCTGATCCCTAGCAAAATAAACTAGGGAAATTATAATCAACTAAAACTATTCCCATCACCTGTTATTAGTCAATATTTCATGGTGCCAATGCCTGGCCTTTCATGATTTCCAATCCCTTTTTTTATTCCATTTAATGTGATTTAATACCTTAACTATTTGACAACTCTACTTTTTATCATTATTATCTATATTTTCAATCATTATTATTCATTTTTTTTTATAAAAAAACCAACATATTTTGCCTTTATTCACTTTATTTCCAATCATTATCCCTTATCACATCACATCATTCCCTCCCTTTTCCTCTATTATTCCATATTCCTTTTCTTTCACCTCTTTTCCCCATTCCGAAATGGATCCTTAGCAACTTTTAGAACTTGAAATGCCAAGATGACATTGGTATCATCTGATAGCCTAATCAACATGACATCTAAAGGACAGCTTTAAGACCACTCTCTTATAGGTCATTTAGTCATCAAGAAACTACCTGTTCAGTGGCTCCTGGAACCAGTCTTGCATCATATGAAAAATTGGTAAGAAATATATACAAATTTTGCAAGAACAATATTTAGTGAAATATTACTAGTAGCTAATTGTCAACATGTATGCGCATCGGATTGGAACTCGATCTTGCCATAAACTTCTACTGGTCCACCATTAATGCCAACTGGTACATATTATTCACTGTTTCCTCCAATACTAGTCTTCATTACATTTCAGATTGTAGATCCTTAATAGTATCTACCAGCTTCTTGCATTATAAACTCCTTTACAGCATCTAATCATTAGTTTATGACAATGTCCAATTTATTTTTCTACCAGTCTTGCCAAACCATATTATGTCATATTCAATTTATTTTTCCACCAGTCCTGCCAAACCATATTAAGTTGTAAGTTTTGTTCTTCCATCTCACCTCCAATTCCAAAAATCGCTGATGGCAGGAAAGGCTCTGATGCTGCAATTTTGATTTAACTCTGTATCACAAATCACATAACTCCTAATTGAATTCAAATCCACAAAACATACTCTTGGCTCATCATCTTATATTACTGGAAATATGACTCAATGGCTTGTAAAGGTCATTGACAAACCCTGATATTGAAGTTACTACCATAATCTAAAACCTTACTTTTGGTAGTGGTCATGACAGCTTGAAACCAACTCAATGAATATGGATGAACAAAAGAATGTAAAAAACAATAACTATATGGGAAAAGAATTGTCCATTGACAGCAAACTCCACAAATCTCAACATCACACTTTTTAGAAAGGAAGATTTAGATTGAAGTTAGATTCTGAGCCTAGCCAACTTTTACGTTTTGGATGGTAGGAATTTAGAATAATTAAGACTCTCAATTGAGGGGTGATTGAAAATTATTCAGAATTAGGCATTGGGGTTTAGACAAGATCAACTTGATAAAATAAAGAAAAACACAGTTTTGATTGGGTTAATTTTGTAGTTCACTAAATTTGGTGAATTTGTAAAACAATTTTGGATTTCCCTAAATTTGGTGAATAAAATAATTTTGGTTTTGCTAAATTTGGTGAATTTGTACAACTTGGATTTGTTGAACCAGAGAAAAAAAAAAAAAAAAGAATCTAGAGTTTGACAAGGTTCAGCAGGAAAAGGAAAACAGCTTGGAAATAAAGAAACATACAGTTTGGATTGGGTTAATTTTGGATTTTGCTAAATTTGGTGAATTTGTAAAACTAAGGTTTCTTGAACCAGAAGATAAAAAAAAAATCTGGGGTTTAAGAAGGTTTGGAAAGAAGAGTATTAAAAACAACTTGGCTTTCATTTTGCAATGATTATAGGTTTACAGTAGGATTGAAAAATAGAAACCTTAATTGCCCAAGGATAGCTTGCTCGAACACCAAAAATAATGATGGGCAATATCAAAATCAAGACAATTTACATGCTAGCATCAAATGAGAAGGCGAGGATTTATCGCTAGTTAGATTGTAAGGGATCTCAAAAACAAAGAGAAAAGACCATTTTGGCTATTACACCTCAGGAAAATAACAGCCAATTATCCGATCTCTGCAAAACTCCCTGGCATATGCATTCCTTCATCATCAACAATTATTAAAATCTCTGTAACATGTACCCACCCTTGAAACATTCATTAGAATTTTAGAGTTCCAATTGTCATCATGTTGGATCTAACAACAGATCTTCATCATCAACAAAGTCACATTCGTCACATCAATAAAATTGACTGATCAATGCTGTAAGAAATAGAATATCATAGTCAAGCTGTCACTACTGACAATGTATTTCATTCCTCATGTTGAGTCCTCCCTTGATTGCCATCCAATTTAAAGGTCAGCTCGGAAACAAAGTCAGGTCCACGTTAAGTATAACAGAAGACCAGTTATTAACTTAAAACACCCATAATACATGGCCTACCTTTGCTTGTCATCCCTTCGAAGATTATGGTAAAACCATTGATGGAACTGGAAGTCATATAATACTAGACAACCCTTGCTTTCCAATATCATAGCTCCTAAATGAAGCTTTAGCCTAGTGATTTAACCGCTAATCAATGATCAAGAATTTGTGTCCTTATTCCAGTAACATTTATTTACTAGTCAACAAGGTTCCACCATTTAATTGAACTGCTCAAGGTTCTTTGACTAGGATATGCTTACAAGTCATTAACAGAAGAACCTAGTAACCCAAACTGAGCAGTCTTAGGTCAATAAATATAAATTAAGATTCTGTAAATTACGAGAAACCCATTCTCATGCTTGACCTTAGGAAATGCCATTGTTTCCTAAAATTATGAGTTGAGAGATTTTAACCTTTTTCAGTTGACAAGGTCATGATTTATGCTCCTTTTAATAAATAAAGAATAGTGGATTGAACAACTAACGGTTGAAACAAGCATTGGATTGAGTGTCTCATGAAATCCACAATTAGAAGTTTGTCGAATTCATGGATCTAGTTCTCATTCAAACAGGCTCTTAATCGTCCAATTAATCTGAATGCACATCATTCTAACTTCACTGTGCCATCTGTTGCCAGCAGCACCTACTAAATGCTGTATAAAACTATTAGAATCTATAAATAGTTATTCCTTTTGGATTTAATAATTGTTTCATGAATAAAGTCAATCTTAGGTTCATGTTAAATTCCAATCCAATCAAAGGATTCTTAAAATTAATTAAGACAGAATACACCTCCCAAAAAGATCAACACCTAAAATTAAGCTCAACTATCACACAAGTTCAATAAACAGTTCCTCGTGGTTTTAATTTTTTTAAAAATTGTTTCATGAATAGAGTAAATTTCAGGCCCTCATTAAATCAAGTAATGAGTTTTGTAACGTTAATTTAAGGCAGGATTGACCTGTTGAAAGTTCAAAACTCCATATTAAGCACAAACTATCACTAACAAAAATAAATTAAACCAAAAAACTGATTGTAACAGCACTAGCAGACAGGACCAATAGGAGCATCAGTGGGCATTTTCATCTAACAAAAAGAAATAACAGATATTTGTAGCATAGCTCAAACCTGATTCCCTGGCTTTGGTGTATTACACTTTCTCATATTACAAACAGTTCTAAAAGAGAAATTAACATTTCCACAATTAGGACAGGTCCAGTCACTGTCATGACCTGCATCCAGGAAAGGAACATGCAGAGAATGAAAAGGGATGGATAGTATAAATTATCATTGAAGGCTAAAGTGAGAGGAGTGTGCAAGCAGCTAAAGCTACACGTACCAGAAGCCTTCTTCTGAGGATTCTCATTTGGAAATGCTCCAGGTCTTGCACCCTAAACCAGAATTTCAGTGGAGAATTTCATACATATGAAGAAAAGGATGAAGGCAACAGTAATGATCAGACTATATGTTGCTTAGGGTGTCCCAGCAAGCAACATATAACAATAATTGCTATTTATGGGAGTAGGTTATTATTACCACCATTTCGGATGCCCATAGGTATGAAAGAAAGGTAATAGGAGCAGGATTCATCTTTGGTCACATAGAATGTAAAAACATTTAGATGAAAGACCAAAGTGAATTATTCTGCAGACCACGTTTAAAGAAGGTAAAAGCAGAGGAGATAAAGTTTACAAACTATAGCACATGGCCTATGAGAGCAGTTGATGCAAATTGAGCACACCAGCTGTTTTTTCTTTCATAATCTTAATAGCCCTAATTCTATAAGATTCAAGTATCATAGATATAGTTGTGGGAGTAGATTATCGCTAACACCATTGCAGATGCCCATGGGTACGAAAGAAAGGCAGCACAAGCAGGATTCATTTTTGGTCACACACAACGTTAAAACATTAAGGTGCCAGTCCTCACCAGGATCTGGCTGAGCTTGGTGCACCTACAGCATGATTTTAAAGTGCACTGGATGATTAAGCTCAAGCTTAAGCTTCCCTCTTTTGTTATTTGATGGTGAGCGTTTTCATTTACTTTATCATTATAAACAGTAATAAATTAAGAACAAAATGACGGTCAATGTGGGGCTGTGTGGGCAGACATGCATAAGTGGGCAAGTTGCTGGATACCTGTGGGTGGTTGAGTGTAGACTAGTATAAACTGAAAAGAAATTTCTCAATTTCTTGAGCCCTTACAGCACCCATACTGCTCCAGAATTCCAAAATTTCAACTCTCTCATCCCATTTCACAGTTTTGTGGGTGGAGCTTTGGCTGAATTTTAGCTAGTATTGAAACTCAAACAGAGAAAAAAGAACAGCATCCTCTTTCATGTCCAAACAGCTAACTTTGATTCCTTTGGTAAGCAAGAATGATGTCCTATACAGGTTACACTACTAATGAGTTTTTCTTTTGCATCCATCTCTCCTTTCTAACAAGCCTTAAAGATTATATGATTACTCATATAAAGCAGCTCATAAAATGCTACTCAAGCTATCATAGGAACAGAATACAAAGAAATCATTGGACATGAACCCCCCAAAATGAAAGTTTTGGTCAACTGCTTGCTACAACAGTCCTTAACATTCTGGGCATGAATGAGAGTCTTTAGGTTTGAGTGCAGCCTCTAAAAATTTACCAAGCTGAGAGAGAGAGAGAGAGAGAGAGAGAGAGAGAGAGAAACAATCATTTTCTACATCTTGAGTCAATAATCTGTGAAAGTAGAGAGTGGTACAGATTTAACTCATAGAAATTAACCAAGAAAGAATTCTGGATGTCCTCATGTTAACCAACTGGATTAAAGGAGATATTCCATATGATAGCCCTAAAACTAGAACCTACTTTATTGCCAAACATTAGGCAGTCAAGCAACAAATTAACACAATGTAACCAGAGCAGGATGCTAAAATAGATGGGGTGATAAGACATGGATCAAGAAAGGCTAGAATTATACATGCACACAACCAAGGCAATTTAGCTGCAGTAAGTTAAACAGTGAAGACTGAGATGGTTAGTCCATGTTCAACGTACAAAACAAATCTGTCACTTAGGACTATGTCCACCATGAAACCTCTAAAAGGACTGTGTCATACACCCAACCCAGGGTTGGCTGAATGCCATAAGCATGCAAGGCATATAAAAGTTCTCAACTGAAATTCCTTCAATATTTATTAGTGGAGTTACATTCAAGCAAACTAAATCCTTAAATATTCATTAATAATTAAACCTCCACAAATCTTCATTCAAGGGCATGTTTAGCCCTCTCCACCCAAACTAGCCAGGATGAAAAAAAAACTTTTGAGTCTGAAAACTAAAAGATATGAAAGAATGAGTGCCAACCTCAGTAACTAACAATCCATCCTTTGCTGAGATCAAGCAAGTATTAACAAGATTAGTTTAAATAGTACCAAAAAATTATAATAATTCCTAGAGGGAATATACCAAACTACCCATCATATTGTTAGAAAATATTTCTTACAAACACACAGTAGAAAGAAAATTGGAGACAAATACAAAGAATCACCTATAGTACTACTATATACCTATATATTTTAATACTACTAAGATGCACTACATGACTAATGTTATAAGCTTCCTCCAAAATCTCTTTTAAGTAAATCATTGAGAAGACATAACTTGTTCCCACACCTCAAGGTCTCATCCCTGTAGATGTGATAATCCATACATTTCCTATATTCCGCATGTCCCCTTTGATTGTCTGCAGCTGAGGATCATTCCTCTGAATAACCATAATTCTTTCAACAAATGTAGGTCAGATCCTTAGATTTGGAATCATTATCCTAACTTATGCATCCATACCTCCACTCGAAATTTTTTAAAGTCCCTAAAGATGTCTCTAAATAACAAAGTTCCTTCTTTAACCTAGATTCCTCATGACCACTAATTGTCATGCCCTCAACCCAAGGTCAAAAAAGTGGTACCATAATGTTCCAAAACGCCTATGTAAAGAACAAAAATATAAAATAAAATAATAAAATGGGGAGTGATAAGAGGGGGCACATGACCACCATGCACTACTCTCCCCCTCCTATATGACGAGGTGCCTCCCCTATATGAAAAGTAAGCAGCCAATGAAAAATAGAAATGCAATGAAAAAATGGAGTGTCTATCAGTGGTTTTTCATTGCTCATAAATTTTACTAAGTCAACAGGCTATATTTCAAAATGATTTTCTATTACATTAGGATGTGTTTGGTCAGGTCAAAAAGAATCGTGAAAGTCAAGAAAATGTGAAAGGGATATGAAAGCTTTTTTTTCCTCTCTCATCTATTTCAGCGTCATATTTATCTCTAATTATCCATAACAACTCTACTTTTTTCACGTACATGAATATTTGTCCTTTTTTATTTTAAAACCTAAATTACATCGATCTTGATGTCATTGCTTCTTCTTTCACACTTTTCTTTTATAGATTCGTCTGTTTTCTCTCCTTTTACCCTTTTTATACCAATATCCAAAAAGAGCCTTATAGTTATTAAAAAATTTAGATTAAACAGGTGAGATTTTGAATTATTCTATTAAATTGTTATTGAATATTATGCCTGAAACAAGCTTCTATAAATTTTAAGAATTTTGTTCGAGATATTTTACATGGGTGCTTTTACGACACTCATGCATGAATTGTGATTATGGATATGTTCTAAACCCTGCCATTGGGAATGTAATACAGCAGTACATGGATACTGCAATTATTAGACTCAACTAGAGAGCAAAATATGTGGTTTCTTTATTACTATGATTAAAGTGGCCATTGTTTACTCCGTTTACTGCGTTCTAAGCCCTGTTACTGGAAATACATTATGGTGGCACACAGAAAGCCTATTCTGAGCTCAAAACATAAGAGTAAAACATCTTGATCCCCTATTACTAGAGTAAGAGTGGTCGTAGTATATCTTTCACTCAATATGATGGTTTGTTTAAATATTCAATTTTAAATTATTATCATTCTTTGTACAATTTAAACTAACCTTGTTAACCCCTTGCTCAATTTGATTAGAAGCTGGATTGTCAGTTACCAAGGGTGACAATCATCTTTCAGAGAGAGAGAGAGAGAGAGACAGAGAGACTTCATATAGGCTAGTGCAGGGAGCTAGATCCCTTACAAAGTTGTGATGAGAGAGAAAGAAAGGGAGAGAAAGAGAGAGAGTGGTAGCAGCGAGGAGGTCAGTAAACTACAACCATCCCTAGGGGCTACCATAACATTGGCTACTAGAATTCATTTATTCATTGCATATTCCCAAATCTACAGCAATATAACCAATTTAAAAGCTCACTATAATTTAACAAAAACATATGGCCGGGTGTATAGGGAAGGACTACTAACCAAAGCTGCTACTAGGGTGGAATATGCCCACCTAACACATCCTTATCCAAAATTTCGCCTTGAGGATGGAGTAAATTTCAAGGATGGGAGAATTGATCTAGCCCAAAGGAGGCAACCATGGAAAATAGCTTTAAAGAGCAAGGCATGATGTTTACAAGGTGCAGAGGGGAGCAAAATGGAGGAGCATAACCAAGGAACTCTAACGCAATAGGAGCGTCAGAGCGATGAGCTCCAACTAGTTAAAGAACAAAAATAATGAGTCATTTCTGCAAGCAATCCACTGTTTCCAGAAACAACAAATTGTTTGTAGAAATAGCCTTCTTTATTGTCTTCTAGAGCGGACAGCAATGCTCTGTTCAATATGCTAAAAGATAGCACTGTTTGTTGAAGCAGTCCCTTGTTTGCATCTGACAAAATTGTCTCCACAATATATGTTGCATTGATTTTGATTACTTGATTTTCTTCCTCCATGTACTATAGATGCCCCTCATTTGAAGCAATATTTCTTAGGGCATGTTGTTGAATTAAGTATAGGGAGTGTTAGTGATGTAGGACAAATAGGAAGAAAAGATAAGAAAGAAGAAAAATTCTCTTAGGGGGATAAGAAAAGAAAAAAGAGGAGAAGTAAAAAAAAAAATTAGAAAGAATTAGAGCAATCAAAAGTAATGAATTTCAATAATAAAAGTGCTCATAATCCGAATACAAGCCGCCCCTATTAAAGGACTCAAAAGAAAAACTTTAAAAATTTACGTAACAAATAAAATACCAAAAATAGTAATCCAAACCAAACACAATGTTTTAAAAATCCCAAATTCAAATAAATAAACTCTATTTCCTATGATTGCATTCAGAATAAGTACGAATTGGACACATATCATGATCTCCATCAATTCTCCCTGACTTGAAAGAACACTCTATTGGAGAGTCAACATAATTATACTGCACAAGCAAATCTGGATCTAACATCTGAAGCCCTTCTTTAATTATTAATGTAGCATCAGTGTCAGGCTTGTTACTCCACTTAACAAGATATATATGAAGTCCGCCTAAAAAAGAATTAATGATCTAATGTTAGAAGATACTCTCAACTTAATCTATGAATATAAACTATGTTCAAGATATAATTGGAACATAATCAAATATGAAGAAACCTCTTTGTTTGGTATTTCTGCAGGTGAAAGAAAAGGCTTGAAAATACCTTTCTAAGGAAACAAATCCTCCACATTGAAGATTGAACTAATTCTCATATTTAGAGATAAGTCAAGGACAATGCATTTGATTCTAATTTTCATATAATACGGAAAGAACTGTTAGCTTGTGCATGCAACTTTTTAACAGAATTTTAAAAAAAATTTTTAAGTCGAATACGAAGCATAACATATTCACCTTTATTAAATTCATGATGCCTATAAGCACGTGAGCAACAAGCTCATAAGTGTTATTAGTTAAAGCACTTTCCCTTCTTATAATGGCATTAACATCATGAATATGTTGTGCAAATGAATTAGTAGGAGCAGAGATACGAATATCAGGTAGCAAAAGCACAAGATCAATGGGAGCACGAGAAGCAAAACCTTAAACAATCTTAAATGAAGACTTACCTGTGGATCTATTAATAGAATTGTAATGGACAAAATTGAATCCCAAATATCTAAGTGATCACCTACCAAACATCTAAATAAATCTCCCAAACTTCGGTCGATAACCTCGATTTGACCATCAATTTGTGGATAAAAAGTAGAAGAAAATTTCAGATTACTACTACAAAGTTCCCATAAATTTTTCCAAGAACAACTCACAAAACATCTCTGTCAAACACAATAGTAGATGATAATCCATATAGTCTAACAATCTCCTTAAAAAATAATTTTATCGCATACGGTGCCTTAGCAGTCTTTTGACATGTTAAAAAATGAGTCATCTTTGAAAATCAATCTACCACTACCAAAATAGAATCAAACCCTCTAGGAGTTCTAAGCAAGCCAATAATGAAATTCACGCTAATGTTTTTCCAAGGAATGTGTGCGATAGATAATGGTGCGTACAATCCTATATTTTTTTGCCTTTGCCTTTATTAGCTGACACGTTCTACACGTAGACATGGCTCTAACAACATCTCATTTCAATGAAAGCCAATAAAACCTATCTTCAACTAAAGCTATTGTCTTACCTCTATCATTATTTTCAAATTCTCTTTTAGCGAAAATATGCAAAGGTCTTTTCTCTTAGTGTTCTATGGGAGAAATTTTCTTTTAGCATCTTTCTCACTGATGATTTGGTTGGTCTTAAAAAATTAGATTTTCCATTGTATCCGAAAAAGTATGTGTTTAATTTTATATAGTGTATGGCATTCATCTCCAATAATCAAAGACAACCAAGTAAATATGAGTCACACCTATTGAAAGAAAATCACACTATATCTAGTCTTCATAATCTGCAATTTTAATCGAAATGAAACATTTCTCGTGGATATGTAGTTTAATGTTATTTTCTTATGCTACTCTATAAGATTTAGGATGAGGTTCAAATTTCAATTTCATCTTAGCTATACCAATCGTGAAAATAACATTCATGGAACTAACCCCATCAATAACAACTTTGCACACTACATTATCACGTGAAAAATGCATTAAAAATGTTGGTACGCTTCCATTCATTCCTAGAATCAGGAGTAGACAAAATATATCTCATGACACCTACATGCTCAACAATCTGAAATCTCAAGAAGAGATTATCAAATTTCTAACAATACTCAGTGACAACCATGGTTCCTTGTCTTAAACTCGTCAATTGTTTCATTAGTTGGCCTCTGTGAAAACGAGACACATATTTTAATCTTAATTTATTTTTTATTTCAGCTTATGTGGTAATATGTGTCTCTTTACCCTCTTTTATGTCCCTCTTGACACCTAACCAGTAATTTGGGCAAATTCTATCAACTTAATCTTTGCAAATCGAATGCACTGTGCATTTGTCATGTTGTACCATTCAAAGAATCTTTCTAATTCAGTTATCCAATCGATGAAAATGCCAACATCAAACCGTTCATTAAAACTAGACACATCAACTTTGACCTCTTTTGCAACGTCACCATCCCCAGGGACATACCTACAGTTAACTACCATATTTTGTTGTGGCTAACATGAAAAATCTTGTACTTGAACCCTATTTTGTTGCCAAAATTCAATCACATGTGTTTCTAACATTTGGAAAACCTTCTAAATTCTCAACTATAAACTCTCTACCAAAACTTGTAAACTGATGATGGCCCCTAAGTGTATCTGGAGGAGGGAGAATACCTCTACGTATTACGGGACTCTAATTATGCCTATTGTGAGAAGATTAACTTACATTAGGTTTTGAAAAATTTTTCATTGAATCAATAGGACATTTGCCTGGATGCTTTAATATAGACTGAGTTTGGACTTCTAATTGCATTTGAAACTGGTTTCGGAGAGTACGTATTTCATATGGGATGGGGACTTAGTCAAGTTGGCTTGTTTTGAGGATAAATTCTCACATTTTTGAGCTAGATAGTCATATTTTTAATTTAAAAGATCACAAGTTTGAAACAACTTTTCAACTGCGCTTGCAAGATGTGTATTGGAAACCATGATAGGTGCAACACAAGTGGCTCAAAATGAATGGAAGATGCAATTCAAAAGTACATAGATAAATGCCACTACAATATAAAAATTCATACTAAAGTAATTAACTTAAAGATGCTAAACAAAGTTACCAAAGCAAGCAAAATAACGAAGAAGAGAAGAGATCTTAACTTGACTAATAGATAAAAATTAATTCAAATTCAAGTGGAAGGAATGTATTCTTTAAGAAGCTCCAACAAACTTTCTCAAGTACCTATGTACCAAATTGTAATTTCTAGAAGAAAGGGATTTCTGAAAGTAGGCTTTTCTGCAATTTCTAGAAAAGATGGGCTTTTCTGAAATTTCTGAGATAAAGAGGCTATTTTGGAATTTTCTAGGCAAGGGTTGTTATGCAAAAATCCTAGATGGACTAACTGGTAAAAATCTCCAATGAGACCTTAACTAAAAAAATTGAAAGTAAAAGGGGCTTTTTAGAATTGTTTAGAAAGGGTTTAGTTTTAAGTAGAGAAATTAGAGGGCCTTATTTGAGAAAAAACCCAAAAATCCCCTCGATCGTCTTCTTCGAGCACTCGTAGGAGGCCCAAATGGAAGAGGATTTTGATACCCATTGGAAGTCATTAGCAGCGACTGCTAATGGCTTCGAAAGACTAGTCGGACAATTCTGATTGCATAAGTGATGGTCGGTGACATTGCTAAGCCTTCCGACGCCATTAGAATCGCCAGTTTAACAAAAAACAACCACTAGGATAGTTGAAAAATGATTTCAACGCTACAAGGCTACTGGAATGAAAGAAGAAGCCTTCTGGATGGTATTCTGATGTCATGGGTTGCTGGAAACAAAGAAACTAACTTCCGACGGGCTATGCCGACGCTATGAATTGCCGAACTTGAAGTGGGAACCTTCAAAGTTATCGAGAATGGAAATAGAGGGTGCTGAGTTTGGAAGATGCAGCTTCTTCACTAGTTTCCAACAATAGCTTTGTTGAATTCTGCTTTCTAAGACCTGTTGCGGAAGATGGGGTTTCGTATGCAGTCCAAACAAGCTTCCGAATTGTGTTGATTAGCAACAGTAGATGCAAAAAATTCATCATGATTTGCTTTGATACCAATTTGATGTAGAAGAAATTGGAAAAAAAAAAAGAAGAAAGAGGAAGAATTCTCTTAAGGGGAAAAGAAAGGAAGAAATGGGAGAAGTGAAGAAGAATTTCAGAAAAATTAGAGCAAATAAAAGCAATGAATTTCAATCATAAAAATGTCCATAGCCCTAATAAAAGCTATCCTATTTATAGGCTCAAAACCAAAACCTTAAAAATTTGCTTAACAAATAAAATACCAAATATAGTAAATCTAAAACAAACAATATTTTAAAAATCCTGAATCAAATAAACGAAACCTTAATTTCTAAGATTGTGCCTAGAATAAGTATAAAAATGTCCAAAATTAATTTTTTAGTGTACTTTAGAAGTATATCAACATTTATAAAGAAAGTAAATGCATCATCATATGTAAAGGATGCCCACTATATTGAGCGAAAATTAGAGAAAATTATTAAATAGGCTGGTGCAAATTGTTACTGATAGTGGGAGTGCATATAAAAAGGTTGGCAAATCACTAAATGAGGGATACTCTTTATATTAGACCTCTTGTGCTTTAGATTGTATTAATATAATATTAGAGGATATTGGTCATTGTCTAGCTATGTGCAAAAAACAATTCGAAATGCGCGTATAGTTACCAAGTTTATATACAATCATAGTTAGGTTCTTTCTATATTTCACACGAAATATGAATATGATAAAGAGATTATTCGTCTTGTTCAGTGATTGTAATTTGGAAAATTTCAAGAGAAATCTTGCTGAAATTTTCGTTTTAGCTGCCTAGTGAAATGTTTTTGCCTGTGAACAGTGGAAAATTTCAGAGTTAGGCGAAATTTTCAAAGATGGAGTAAAATTTTTGAAATTTTCACAAAAATATTGAAACAGGAGGAATTTTTTGCCGATATTATCATGTAGGGAATTTCATGCAGAAAAATTCCACGAGAAATTCGAAATAAAAAGTAAAAAACCCTAAGTACCTCCATGAAATCATTTCAAACACATCTCGGCCTCCCCAAAACACAATTTTGAAATCGCAATGACGATTTTTCAAAAAAAAAAAAAAAAAAAAAAACCTTTGTGCAGTTGATTTGAAGATCCGACATCTGTAGTCACGCTATCCACGTCTTCTTCACCAATTTTCAACTTTGAATCAAATTTTCAGCTTTGAAATCATAAATGGAAGCTTCGAAATACATTTTCGAATAGATCTATATGCATTTGAGAGCCTAAAATCGCTGCATCCCTCTCTTTCGTCGACCGCAAGCTGTAACGTGTCGTTTCCCTAATTTTTTCCTTCGAATCCACCCTTTTTGTTACGAAATCATTGTTGGAGCATCCGAAACCCATTTTCGAATGGATTACTGGTGAAATTGAGGCTTCAAATGTAGTTGTGCGGAGGATAGCGATAGGAGAGGCTTCCGTGTTGGCAGAAGGCGCTGTCATGTTGCCTCCATGTTGTTGTTTTCACCCATTTGGGCATTTTCAATAGCATGTGTTTCATTTTTCCCCCATTTGGGCTCCCAATCAACAATAGAAAGTTGGTTTTTGGCTTTTTTTATTTTTTTAGACAAATTCATATAATTTTTCGATAATGATAGTTTATCAACGTTTATTAGTATTTTTTTTATAAATTTTCTATTATATAAATTAAATAAGTTGTAGATTGAGGTTTTTCCAATTTAAACAACTTCTAAAACATATGCAAATTGATTTTTTTAAAATTATTTGCTTTTAATTATTTTACATATTATTTAATAACAATAATAATTAATTAATATGATATTTTTTGTTCTAAATATGAATTTAGATTTATTATGATTAATTATGAAGTTTTATGAAATTTTTTTAGTTTTTCTTTTCTTTTTTATTTTTTTTATATTTTAGTGAAATAGTTCGGCGAATATATCAATAATTTCTCTGAAATTAGCGAAATTTTCTCCAGTTAGGCTTAGCAAAATTTCCCCTCTCAGTGAATTGCGAACACTGGTCTTGTTAAGGCACAATTTGCTATAAATTACATTACGTCGAATAGCTTGCACAAGGCTTATCAAGCCCTCACCAGTGCTTTCAACTCCGACAGGTGGCGTGCCTCAAAGTATAAAAAGACAACAATGGGAAAAAAATACAATATATTATTATGACAGCTACATTTGGTATAGTGTGAGATAAGTATTGGGCATACTGGAACCTATCTACTGAATTTTAAGGACAGTAGACAATGAAACATATCCATCAATGGGTTTTATTTATGAGTCCATTCGTTTTATTGTGCAAGCAATCAAAGAGAGAGACTCAATGGGAGGGCATGCTAAGTTATCCCCTACATGTTGACAGTGAGTATCTGATTTAATAAGTTACAGCTTCATAGAAAATGCGTAGATCTTTTTTGTTTATATTAAATAATTTAATTTCTAATTTTTGCATCTTATCACTTAAATCCCAAGTATTATTATGAGTGACATCTAGGTTAAATTGCGCAGCTTGGCACTTCAGTTTTTAATGTGTTTGAAAAGCTTTCTCCTAATAATCCCAACGTTGAGGGTCGTGTAAGCAAGATAATTATATGTAACTTAATACGCTTATATTATTTCCAAAGATAGTTTTTCAATTAAGAATTACATATTAATGATGCTTATTTTCTTTAATGTTATAGCTGATATACTTTCAAGATGCCTTGGGATGAATGTAGCAATCCAATCAAGAAGTAAAGCCATGCCACGTAAGTAAAGAATAGTGGTATGTTTACTTTTTTACTTTATAATATTAATAAATCCAAATTTCTTTTCATAGGTGAATGGTGGAACTGCTATGGGATGGATACCCCAAATTTGAAGCTTTTGGCATGTAGAATACTAAGCAAAACAGTATCTTCATCGCCATGTGAGAGTAATTGGAGCACATTCTCATTAATCTATACATTTAGAAGAAACAAATTGGGATAATAAAGGTTATAAGACCTGGTGTTCTGTTATTATAACATGCAGCTTCCAAAAAGATTACTTCGATCTGAAGAAAGCACTCTTAAAAATCCATTGGATTTAATAATGATAGGACATTACGCTCACTTGGAGAAAGATGATAAAAGAGAGGACCCCTTATATGATTGGCTGGTCCAATGATTTAGATATTAGAGATATAGAGTCAAAACTTACTATTACTAATCTAGCTCGTGAAGGAGTTGATGTACAAAAAATATTAAAGGATGGGAGAACCCCAATAGATGACTTTGATGCATTGACAAGATTTGGAAGTACTTCTCAATCACAAGATCCTTTTAACCCATCTCAATTCAAATTATTATCAAGCACGGAGTCTTCTTCAAGAACAAAAAGTGGTGGTGGTGATGATGATAATAATGACAATGATGATGGTGGTGATGGCCATAAAAGCAATGATATGGGTGGCACTTCAAGGAGAAGCAGACTTCCAACATGATATGCAAGATTGATGATCACGGTGCACGAGGGCCTATAAGATCCTATGTAAGAAAGTATGAAAGTTAAAAAATAAAAAAAATAAAAATAAAAAAACCCTTTATATAAGAAAATGACTTAGTAGATAGTATAGCTGCGACATCAATTGATATCCATAGTAGCGAGCAGAGGTCTAGTTATGGGTGTATACCATATGACCATCATGTCGAAGATTATTCCCAAGAATCTCAATAATCTTATGGCGAAGATTCTTAAGATTATTCTTAACAATCTTATGACCAGATATCATACCATCCGGATAATGGAGCCGAAGCATCTTCATCTTCTATTTTTGAACCACACAACCCATATTCGGGTTTCTATGATTATTGGAAGGAACCACAAGAACAAGTCCACATTAATGATTATACTGAAGAGCCTGCATAAGTTTCTTTTTTGTGGTAAGGTAAGGTGGTAGCATGATTATTTTAGAATATTTTTTTTTATAATTCGTATTATATGCATATATTTAACAATCATATGATCAACATCTCTCCTTTAGTAGTATTTTACATTAAAAATTTGCTCTATCAGTGTTTATGTCATTGGTATGTTTTCTTTATTTCTTATATATTGACATTTAAAGCGATGTTTTTTTTTAAATGTATAATTAGATTTATCATGATTTATTATTAAGTTTTTTTGGAAAAATTCCTAATTTTTCTTTATTTTTTAAAATTTTCATATTTTAGCAAAAAATTCAGCAAAATTATCAATAATTTTTCCAAAATTAGCATAATTTTCTCTTTTTAAGCTTAGCTAAATTTTCCCTCTCAATGAAATTGTGAACACTGGTCACCCCTTTTTAGGATTCAACTTGAAGGTGTTAGGATACAAAGGGACCGTAAGGATGGGTATGTACTTGAGCCGTACTTGTAGTTAGCCTATATAAAGGCTAACAAATAGCTAATGGAAAAGCATCAAAGTCCCACTTACCTAAGTCATTTCTCTCTTTTCGTCTTCTTCTTGTTCTAGATCTCTATGCCTTTCTCTCAACATGATCTTCTTCCTCCCTCCTACCTAGCTTCATCCCCAGATCTACATCTAGATCTTATCCCATCTCCTCTCTAAAACCTCTCTTCAATCTGCTTCCCTCTTCCTTTTTCTCTTTCAATTCTTTTTCATCTCCTAAGTCTAAATTCCGAAAACTTACAATTGGTAATACAGCATCTACAATTCAAGGGCTATAAGTGTTGCATCGAAAGCCACTGATCATGATTTCAAGTACTTGATTGAGGAATTGTAGCTGCTGGAACTGATCCGAATGTCAATAACTACTGGAGTTGATCTACTGATCGATCATCAGATCAAGTTGCTGGTTGCTGTGTTTTATCTGCTGTTGAAAGTTAAGATCAGATCTGGATTGGACCAGATATGGTAGTGTGGCTGCAAAAGTTGCATGATTCTCCTGCAGTTGATTGGTTTGTGAATGGGTTGAAACCTAAACACAAATTGAGACAGGAAGGGTGTCTTGAGCTTATATTGTAGGATTTGAATACATTTCCTTACATCTTCCTAATTACCATGCTCAAGCGAAGTTTGATTGCTTTGTGAATGGATTGAAACCTGAATACAAGTATGAGGTGAAAAGGCATTGGCCCTAGTCATTGACTAAGGCAATGTATATTTCTTAGGTGGCCTAGACCCAAAACTTGAACCGTCAAAAGGAATGGAAAGCTATAATACATAACCAAATAAAACTTACACATTTAGCTAAGCAAGGGTCTCCAACCCTAACATCTAGTGATATGACAAATGAAAATCTGGCTCATAATGATGATGTTGATGAGATTCCTTCCACTCATGTGGCGGATGAAGTACTCAATGTTTCTACAGTTGATGTGATGCTGTGACTGTGAACATGAGCATGGCCCATGATGAGTATGATATCATAGATGATTATACAGCCCATGACAATCACACTGCAGAGGTATCTTTGAGCTCTTCATGCGAAGATGCCATTTTCATTGTAAGGCTAATAGTCATGCCACCTAGTTCTGCTATGTTCCTTGCTTTTATCATTGCCACTATTGACCATTCTGTACACCTAGAGGCACATCAAACCTCCACTTACACTAACATTCAATGGTCTAGTGTGGATGTGACCAAGTGTTCTAGTCTCTCCATGCTACATTCTCCTGGTGGATGGTCACTACTTTGCTTCTATGGTACAGTCCTCAGGCACTGATTAACCCAGTTGGATTGCATCTTGCTAGGCCTTCCATGTTTACACTTATATAGTGGATATGTGATTAACATGTCTTTTCATGTCCACGATTTCTTTGCACAGTCATCGACCTACTCCAACACTTTCATTCTCCATTATGTGCATTTTAAATGCTATTGGAGGCTCTGTACTGCTATGATTTCTCAGTGCTTCCTCATACTTTATGTCAGAGTACCTAACAGATTGGCAGTTCCTTCAGCAAACATAGGGTCTGGAGGACATCAAAACCTGGAATCTAATAGTTCACTATTCCAATTAGCTGCATTTTCCTTCTTTATACATTAGTCAACTAACCTCTCTGTGGCTTCCCTCTCTTCAAGAGCAACAATATGGTGCCCGTCCTATCATTCTTTCAAATCATTGCCCTGAAGACAAAGCTTCTTTCAAAGGGCGGGGCAATGTTATGATGCTAGGTGTCATAAAGATGTATATGTAAGGGCTATGGGTTATACATAGTATGGGTGGATGTATATGTAAGGGCTATGGGTTATACATAGTATGGGTGATGTACCCGAGTATGTATGGATGATGTAATATGTAATTGAGTGTGAGTGAGTTCTTGTAATTCCACATGGGTAGGAGTATGGGCCCTACTTGCAATTAACCTATATAAAGACTAGTAGCTAATGAAAGAGTATCCAAGTCCCATTTGCCTAATCGTTTCTCTCTCTTTCTACACATCGTCTTCTTCCTTCCTCCAAACTAGCTTCACCCCAAGATCTGGATCCAGCTCTCGCCTGATCTCTTATATGAAATCTCTCTTCAATCTCTACTTTCCCTCAATCACTTTCCATCTTCCTTCTTCAATTCTTCTTTATCTATTAGGTTTTAAGACTGAAGAAATGGGATTTCCACCCATGGTATGTGGCTGGGACATTACAAAAACACCTTTGCTGGTTGCAAAGGGATAAAATGGCACTAGTTGGTTTCACCCATGTGGAGGAGATCCATGAACAAAGAGAAAACATTTCAAGTCATCACTATGTTTTACTTCACCACCAATACTTGGAAGCCCATCAATAGATTCCAAGAGTTGGGACTCAGCTATGTCAAGATAATCCCATGTATAGAACATGTCAAACAGAAAAATCATTAAATGGGAACCCAAAGCCAACCCAGAAGCATTCTTCAAACATGCACAATCTATTCATGACATAATGGTTCACCGTGCTTGACACCACTAGAATCTCGATATCATATTCCTCTGGGGTGTTGTACAAGTAATGGAGTTTGCCTGTGTCAATAAGTTGAGGAGAGAATTTTCACTAAAGAGCTTCCACTGGCTTGCTGGTAGGCTATTGACATTTTAGATCATGGTGGGATTGAATTTAGGAGCCAATCTTGACGGTTTGGAAAAATGCATGGCCGCATGGGCAAAGGGGAACAACCTTAAGAAAGATTTACCTCAGCAAAGTGATTGGAACAATGATAAATATGGGAAAAGGGCTTTGTGCTATCTTTTTATAATAACAAACAAGCATGTACTTCCCAAAGCAAAGTGGAAAGCAAAGCCACGGGGTCTTTAAGAACCAAGGTTGCATGATTAAAACATGTCCTATGATTAAAAACCAAAATCAGTTCAAATCCCACTCCCACTAAAGTATAGCACACCCCATGTAGACATCAATATCTTCATGTTATCCCTTATGAAGATAAACATGGAAAAAAGTAAAAGATAAAAAAAAAGATAAAATCTTTTCATTGACAAAGAGAGTGAGAGAACTCTAGTAAAGGCAGGATGGACTAGCTTGGATTCAATCTTGTCCCACTCTGAAGGGCCTGACTTGTCATCTCAAGAAACCAACAA
Organism: Pouteria campechiana; assembly: GCA_036873735.1. NCBI lineage: Eukaryota > Viridiplantae > Streptophyta > Magnoliopsida > Ericales > Sapotaceae > Pouteria > Pouteria campechiana. The sequence goes on from JAYJMB010010531.1 coordinate 24,992, forward strand.
CAAATTGATTCTGATGTAGATGCATCCAACCAAGGGTGGAGCCACTTCAACTCGTCTAGGCATGCTCTAAAACTGCGATTGAAGCCTTTCTCCGCAGCTCTTCTCCCATAACTCTCTAGCACATCCATCTAAGATTGCAGCTTCAAGATTTACTTGGTCAATCCTCCAGTTTGCATCATCCAGTTGACTATACCAATCAACATACTTCATCAAGTTCCCCATTTCAGCACCTGTAAGCTTCTTTTGAAATCCCATGATTACGTCCCAAAATCACTGCTTATACTTCTACAAATATACCACCAAGGAACCACTTTTGAGTAGCCGTCCTCAAGTGATCAATGAACAGGTGAATTTATAACTATTTTTGAGTCCAAATACAGTCAAAGCCAATCATGAAGGGGTGCATGAAACTCAAATAATCATTGAGCCCAAAGCATCACTTTGTTTATTGCTCCTGTGGTGTTTTCCCAACAATCTGGGGGTTTTCTGCATAAAATCTGATGCCCATTTTGTGGGTTTTTGCTTCTTTCTAGTTTACTGCTAAATTTTGTCCTTATATCTACGCTGCAACCAGAATCCGGTAGCAATAATGCAAATCCCTTAAGATCTCACTTAAAATCAAAGTGAAAGATTGAAAATAGAAAAAATAGAAAAGAGATGAGGATTGTAGCCTCAATCAAGTTCAAAAGATAAATTCCAAAAGCTCCCCATGACTAAACTAATAGGATAATTAGAGACAAATAACCCAACTAACCAGGACACGTGGAAAAACTACAGTGGTTCAAAAGAAGCCATGAATCATGCCCTTAATTTTATAATCTCTCCTGTATATATACATGAGTCAATGACAAGATATAATTCAATGGCTACATACAAATTGTTAGATATTCCTATACTCTAAGTCACCATCCACATCATACTATAAGTAGGCTGCTACTTACGCCTAACAGATCATCGCCATGTCACGTCATCATGCCTTGGCATAATGCTGAGTCAAGCTCTGTCTATATCAAAAGGGCACTCAACCTCAACATACTTGAGAATATGCGCCACCTTGACTTCAATATCATATGCAAGTTAGAGCTTCTTGTCACCCAATTTGAAAAGTTCATTTTCAGGTTGTTGTTCACAAAAAAAGTCCCTGCCTTTAGAATGTGGTCTATGTTTAGTTGATTGAGATGCAAAAAGGTTTTCTCTTTGAAGTCTTATTTTAAGTTGTCTTCACTCACCTAATGTCGATCATTTTGATCCTCATAGATTGAGGTTGATATATCATGTCCTCATTCCAAACCTTCTCTCTAAGGACACCTTAAAAATGTTTCAAGCAAGCATATTCTATTTCCCAATCAATGTTGCGAGATAGTTATCTAAATCCTCTTGCGTATTCGCTCAACATACTAATTTGGTGGAAATTGGGTAAGACTTCCTTGAGATGTCCTTAATCAATAGTAGGTTAAAAGAATTTCTAGACCTTGAATAGACAACTCAACCTTTCATATTAAATTCAATTGGATACAAAAGGTCTAGCTGTCCATTCAAATAATTTGATATGATAACTCTAATTGTCCATTCAAAGCTCAGAAATCATCTTACCCTATCCTTGACCCAGTCATATCAATTCCCCCTCCCCCCTCATGCCCCCTTCCACCCTTTTAGACAACTTTGATCACCTACCTATAAATTTAACCTAGCCTCTAGGTTACTCCCTCTACCTACCAATAACCTCAAAAGCAAAACTTATGACCTAGGAATTGATGGTTAGATTCTAATACCATTTAATATGAAAATTCAAGGCCTAGAAATCCTTTTAACCTATCATTGATTCAGGTTATAATGTAGTCAAGTCTCATATTTCACAAACTATGCCTTCAAATCATCTAGAAACTCAGTCCAATGCCATTAAGGATTGTCATAAATTATTCACCAATACAAATAATAGGCTTTACTATGCAAGTGATATTTAGCTATTTCAAACCTTTGGTAATAATGAATCCAGTACAAATTGAAATACCATTCCACATATTAAACCCAACTAGCAAGGTCCCCATAAGCATATTCTAGGAATTCCATGAATTGTGGTACTGCACCATACTATGAATGAGAAAACGGCCTTTAGTCAACAAGATAGGGTATTAGAGTGCTTCTTCTAAGGTATGTATTAGTCATCTTAATCAAGGTCTAACCATAACTAACCATAACTATGTATTATCAAATAAACAAGCAACAACTTCAACAAACAGAAGAATAAGAAGAAGAAGATTTGTTAGTGACTATAAATAGAACGATTCAAAAAAGATAGTATGATCAAATCAGCCAGATGCAGTCAGAAAAGAACCACAAAAATGGTTGCCTAACAACTTTGTTTAACGGCTACAATTTGCTTTGGCCATCCCTAGCAATCCAAATGACCCCAATTTTGATCCCCTTCTTGGAATTATTTGTGCCCCAAGCTATATTGATTTGATATTTATCAAGTCAAGCTTAATTTCAAACTTGAATCACTTTATCTGGACCCAAATTGCTAATGTTATAGCTGAATCAACTGAGAGATGTCCAGCAACTAAGCAGTAAAACTAAACTCCAATGCACAGCAATCAAACAGCCACCGATCAGCAAGAACTAACCATCCACTGCACCTTGACAGCATCCTCTGAAACAGAAACACGACCTCCAAACACCCCTTGGATCATGCAATCTAGTACCTTGATCTGGGGCTCTGTTGTCGTGCACACAAGTATTCTGATGCTTCTGTGCCAGTAGCCTGATCCTGAAATCGGAGAAAGGATGGTCCAGATTCAAGCAAATCTGACCACCCAATGAAAGATCTGATGCATTAATCTTATGCATCTCAAAATTTCTTCTTGTCCTACTGCAGCTTCTCCTCAACAATAAATCATTCCTTGAATCACAGCAGAAAGATACCTTTGTATGCACACATCTCATCATGCAGCAAATCTCATCTACTGCAATACAAACACAGCATCCGTTTACAAAAATCAGTCACATTACTGCCAGCAATTCAAAGCTGACATCCCATGGATTTTCAGCCACATCCAACTAACTTTGTTACAACACTGTTGCCGCATCTTCCTCATGCAGCAGCACTTTAGTTGTTTCCATTCATTACAACTGCAGCACGTCACTGAGCTGGGAAGGAAATCTTTTCTCCATTGCATTCATCTATTCAATACCTCCTGCACCTATGAGTCAAGCAAAACTTGGCGATAACAAATCTAAATGGTGTGCAGTAAATGAGGAAGAAGAAACCCACCCCAGCAAAGAAGAATCCTCAATTAAAAGATTTTTTCTTCTCTGTTTCCAACCAAGTCCCTCCTGATTTTAGAATCTAGAGAAAGGTTCTTCATCTTGAGATCTACAAAAATACTCTAAGTAAAACCCACAGTTTTCTAAAATTGCATTTTGACTCCTGAATTTTACAAAATTGCAAAACATCCATAAATTTATTGAAATTACAAAACAATTCTAACTTTTCAAAAATTATAAAAAGCCCATTTGTTAAGAAAAACATGAAATCCTTCTGCATTCAAATAGAAACCCAGATGCAAAATTATCAAGTCCAAACATAAATTTGAACAAATTCTATTGTGGAACAAACCAAAAGTGTAAATCAATTTGCACCATCAAACATCCTATGAGTCTCCAAAAGTATGTGGGACAAATTTCACATAATGATCAACCTGATAGTCCCATTAGTTCTAATGGCATCATTTCCATTTCACCTCAAGCACATTAGTTGCCCATCCTTAAATCTAAGGAGTTATTGGGGAGAGGTCTTAATCTGATGTTCTGTTGGTAGAGCCTCTACAGTAGGAAGAAATGATTGAATTGGATGTTGAAAAATTAGCTGATGATCAAGTGGAGATCATTGAAGATTTAAATGCAATGAAAAATTTAAATACTGAGAAGAATGAAAATCTAAAAGATATGAAAGAAGAGATGAATGAAGCCATTCTTGAGAAAGAACTTATTTTCAAGATGGAAGGGAAAACTCTCAAGAGGTGTGACATGAGGGGAAAATAAAGAACTCATTGAACAAGATCTATATGTTATCCATTGTCAAATCATTCAAAGTCTATGAATGATTTGACAGAAATTATTCATTATCTATGAATGAATGATAACAAGATCTATATGTTATCCATTGTCAAATCATTCAAAGTCTATGAAGCAGACAGAATTATGGAAAAGAGAAGAATCAAGTGAAGTTTTCTAAAGGGTTGTCCAACAAATGAGACCCCAATTCAATGTTTTGGATCACACCCCCAGCTTGTCAAATTGAAAGAAAGTTTACTTGAGAGTTGGAAGTATGGTTGCCTTCCATGTCAAAACTTGAATACAGGTTTCTTCCAAGCTTAGGAGGGTCATGAGAACATAAGTAAACATTTTTTGCAGGCATAGAGCAGTTGATAGGATCAAGTTTATGCACAGTTGATATTTAGATATTTGATTGCTTAATTTGGGATTTGATATGCTCATCAAGTGATCAGAACATAGATTGACTTAATGAATAGTTTAGATTATCATTTTTATTATTTTGTTTAAGATTTTTAATCATATGTAATTAAATTAGGATTTTATTTTGCATAGAGAATTTTTATCAATAGAGAACCATGTATTAGAGTTGGAACACTTATGTTGATTGATTATTGAATCTAAGTTCTCCATTTTTCCCTTCTAAATTCTCTCTTCTCAATTTTTCTTCTATGTCTCTCCTCTTCTACTTCTTCTCAAGTTCTTCTATTCTTATTCCCTCTTCTAAAATTCTTCTCTTTTTCTATTCTTATCCCCTAAATTCTTCTCTTCTTTCTCTATTGAAAGGGTCTACTTATTTTTTCCAAAGTCTTCTCCTTTTTTATTTGGGGAGTGATTCCATGGTACCGGTTGCACCATTCAACCTTTCACTTTTTTATAAATCATGAAGTTTTTGTTAGATCCAATCTAACTCCTATGTCTGTAACTATTTACTTGTTCAAGACATTGAAAATCATTTCAATTGGAAACATAAGTGGGCCTTAATATCAAAGGATATGTTTTCAAACAATCTAACGAGTTTTGATTTATTATGTTTTATCCAAATTTTCAATCAAAGAACTTTTGGTATCATAAAAATAGGTGTGGAGACAAGGATGATAAATGGCTTGTATCTAGTTAAAAAAATTACAGTATATGAAAATAGAAAGGTTTTACCATGCAATCAATACAGCGGAATGATTTTTCTTTTCTTTGTGTTCTGGTTCTATATCAATTTGGTGCAAGGCTCTTCATTGTACATTAAAAACATTGATTGATATTCTATTAGTTCAAGTGGCATAAATATAGCAGGCTAAGCAAGTTGGTTGCATGAAAATTTGCACTAACTAGCGCAAAAGATCATCCCAAACTTCCAAACTAGCATAACTAAACACAAATATGCACTTTGATAATTACCCTCAAACACCATTGAAAAGATAGCTTCAAAAAAGAGTTAAATGCATATTATGACATACCATGGGAGCATGGCCCAAAGGTAAACCCAAGCCATATCTGTCCATCAATGGGGGCATGCCATACATCCCACCTGCAGGAATGCATTAAAAGTTGTCACGTAAAAACCCACTGAAACTATAAAAGCATCACACAAAGATGTTAGCCATTTGAATTATCAATGGAGTTAACAACTTATGAGATAATCAATTGGATTTTTTTTTTTTTTTATGCCATACATCCCACCCGCATCCCACCCGCATCAACTTATGCCATACATCCCACCCGCAGACTTCTTTTTTTATTAAAGGTGACTAATAAGGCTGTCAACAGGATCATCATCTGGATCTGATCTAAAATGCTCCAGTTAGCCCAGATTTGAATTATTATAGATCTTTAAGATTGAATTCAGATCAAAGAACAAGGAGTCAATTATTAATGGAATGAACTCAGATTCTCCTGATCCAATGCCTTAATTTCAAATGTAATTATTTTAAGACGAATTTAAATTATAAATTTCATAATTATTAGGATATAATTATGATTATGAAAATAGATAAAAAGAAGTGTACCACATTAATCATATCAGATCAAGTTCAGATTCATGATATTATTTATTGTATTTGAATTCAGATTATAGTTTATATTATGGGTTAGATCATGGATCAAATTTGTATACTCTGATTGTATTAAGTTTGAGGCACACCCTCTCCAAATCTAACCCATTGGTAGGGGGGAAAAAAAGCCCAAGTTAAGCAACGGATAATAACTTCACCTGATCCTAAGATGGATCCACTAGAATAAGGTGATGGACCAGACAGATGCAGTGGCCCATAAGGGCTGCCAACGGAAAGGCGATTGCCACAGTCATAATGATAACCAGAGCCTCCAGAGAAAGGAAGATCATAAGGTGGCACTGATGCTCCATTAAATAGAGAGGAACCATACGGGGATGCACCAATGTACATTGAAGAAGGCACACCACTACCCATGTAAGCAGCAGATGAAGTGTAAACTGGAGGAGCTTGCAGAGGCTTCACAGGAGGTTTCTGGACAGAAAATCATCAAAAAAAAAAAAAAAAAGTAACTCAGCAGCACAAAAAAAGAAAATTAAAAAAATAAAAATAAACACAGACAAAAGGTAATACAGATTTGTGAGACTGCAGTAACAATTGCAGAAATGATGTCAAGATATCAAGATGCTGGGGATACAAAAAATGCTTAATGTAATGCAAGATGACTAGCAACAAGAGGATACAAAAGTGATGCAAGACACCAAGCAAAATGGTTATAAAAGTCTGTGGACTTAAGCAAGATTATGCAGATTTTAGACAAACAATATTATTAGAACTGAACTGCAAAGTTGAACTGTTTCATGAACCAGTTCAGGTCAAACCGCTTTTCACTTTATCAGTAAATAAGGATATATCGGTAGCCCAGAAAAAAGAAATTGTCATGTTTATCAGACATATATCATTTTTATCAGAGAAATTTATCAGTAAAATAGAAAAATTTTTAAATTAAAAAATTATTAATTTTTCAATAAAACTTCATGATAAATTAAGATATATAAAATTACAAATTTAGAACCAAAAATAGCTACATTAAATGCTGACATTTTATGAACAATAGCAATAGATAAGAGAAGTATACATTAGTGAATAGAAATGCAAATATAACTAAAGAAGAAATATGAAATTAGGCCCATAAAGAATACCCAATATGATTGTTATTATTTATAAATTCCTCTTTTGCACAATATACTTCACATGAAAATAATAGCAAAACCTAAAAATTTTCACTATTTATTCATTCCACATGTGCAACTTCGACAATTTTAACTAGACTTGAATATTTATGACCCAAGTTCTCGACAACATAAACACCAGAACAAATAAACAGTGAAGCATAGAAAACCATAAAAACATAAAATTATCATGCACATTTTATTACTTAGTAATAAATTAATAACTATTATTAATTAATTTACCCAAAAATATAATTAATTATGATTTATTACGAATTAGTCCTTGAAAATTTTGTTTATTAACCTAATTACATTAATCTCAGCTAAATCATTCATGTAGGAATAACTCAAAATTAATCCTCATTGAGCTTAGGGCCCCAATAGGGATGATCCACCTAGAGTCGTCACACCTAGTCAAGAGAGAGTTAATCATCATAGCAAGAGGAAGACCCAGGTTACGTCAGTGCAAGTCTGCATGACCACTGCAAGGCCTGATTCACCAGCAGGCTCTGCTGGGAGCCTTGACCCCCTTATGTATGTTGCCCATCATTGACATGATGGTGGAATTCCTCTATTTAAAATAGCTCCATATTCAAAACTATGCATTAAACCTTTCACATTCACTATTTATCACCAACTAGGACCTTAAAAATCAATTTAAGTTTCCCCAAATCACCTCTAATTTCACCAAAATACCAATTAATCACCAGTTTGTAATCCAAATTAGTTTTTATAGGAGATATATCATCTTAAAAGAATTTTGTTTATGAAATCAAACAAAATTGGGTAGAATCATACGATTGTGAAATGTTCCCAAATCAGGTAGACCTCTACAAGTCTGAAAAACACATTCAAATCCACAAACTAATATTATAAACAAGCAGGTTTCATCTCATTGACTCCAAAACAAGTGATTTCTGAAGAAAGAAACGAAAAGAAACAAGTGATTTCTGAAGAAAGAAACGAAAAGAAACAATGTATTAAATCAGAGATTTCTGCCTGTACAATGTTCGGGCTTCCGCAACCTCCAATCTAAATGTTGATGCCAAAACAGTAACAGAAAGCAGGTTCTTCTGTTGAAATTGTCAGCTAGAGCATCCAACTCCTTCTAAAGACTATAAAATGAATATTTAATTTCTGTTCCTGCATGTTTGAAGGAAGACAACAGAAGGGTTTCCTTCGGGATTTTTGGAAATTTTTCAAAAGGTCCCTCATTCTTTGTTTGAGATTAAATCCAGTTCTTGGATTTTACAACATAGCTTTTGTTCATTCAGAAATTACAAGCAGGCCCCCAAAACTTCTGGAGTTACAAACTAGTCTTCATCTGAAGGATTTTACCAAAAAGTCCAGCACCTGGGAATTTTACAAAACCCTCTCTCATCTAGAACTTTGCAGAAAAGGCCCCTGTTGTTGCTGAACTTGTATAACAGCCTGAATTTTTAAAATTTCAGGAATTGTAACAGCTTTCAGAAATTGCAATTTAGTGTTCAAAAATTGCAAATTGCCACTTTGGAGATCAAGAGATGTTCTTTTGGCTTCCTAATCAAGTGAAGTATTTCCTGAATTGGAGATTTGTATGAAATCAATGCAGTAATTTGTAGTTCAATTATTTAATTGTGGTTGATATCTCCTATCAACATCTTTTGCATCCTATATCTCTTCTATTCAACCTAAGCTCTAAAACATCAAGGTTACTGTTGATGAACTTGCCTCTAAGGTAGAAGCTGTGTCCAAAACCCAGGGACAAATGAAAGATTCAATATCCAAAATCCTAGGGGGGGTAAAAAAAAGCCGTACTGGACACCTGAATTAAAATACATGCTAATCCAATACAAACCGGAATAGACATTACATTGTCCGACATGAATAAATGAATAGATCAAATGAGTCAAGAAATTATGTCATTAGAAAAATGTCTTACTGATAACTCAAAGGATGATTCTCAAAGATTTAACACAATATCAAATTCCTATAATGAATAATCTTAAGTGTCTCATAAATTTCCATGTTTAAAACTTAGACATTCTCCCAACTCTAATTGCACCACTGATCAGTCACAAGAAAAAATTGATAGGGAGATTCAAACTAAGAACCTGAGGCAAACATTCCTTTCAGAAAAATAAACAAACCAAATGATTGGTTGTAGGCATTATGTTGGTGTTCCAAACAATTTTAATGAGGTGTAATTCCTGAGGATGACTTTGAGGACCACTTTAGAGTTTAGACCTAGATCTCAACAAGGTAGAAATCCTGGCAAGCTGCCTAGACAAAATCCTCATGGTTATAACGTGAATGACCAAAGGGATTTTCTTGAGGATAATGACGTCACAAAGAAAGTTGAGGTTGATTTTTCCTTGATCCTAACCTTTTCATGGATTGGATGACAGAATTGAAACAATTTTTTGATTGGTATGACATGTCGGATGTTCAATGCATCAGATTTGTTAAAATTAAGTTAATAGAATCAGCCCAACATTATTGGCAAGGTGTTGTACAAGGCATCAAAGAGAGTAAGGAAGCCATCACAACATGGGCTAAAATAAAAAGTAAAAAGAGAATGAAATATGTGCCTCAATATCTCTAAGAACAATGGATGAATATAAGGCCAGGAGATTGGATTGTCCCTGAATTTTATGAAAATTTTGATGATTTATTTTGAAGGCATAAAATTAATCAAAATCAGAGGGTGACACGCTCTAAGTTCATCATTGGGCTTAGACCTAAGTTACAAAGGGAACTTATTTTGCATGCACCATACGCCATGGAAGAAACTATCTACAAAGCTTTAGAACTAAAAAAATTCCAACCAAACACATTAATAGGTTTGTCTCATTCCAAGATTAAATGAGCCTAAATAGTCACAAATCATATTGTCCAAGAGGAGTACAAGTCTTAGTCAAAAAACAACTAGCAAACTCACAAAATATTGTTTTAGTTCTCATCACAATGAATCTAAAATACAACATTATAGTTGTTAAACCCCAATTTCTTAGTTGTGCTTTAAATTTAAATATTAAAGTGGAGAAATGTCCTCTTCGTGTGAAAATTGACTACATTGATGAATCCCTTGAAGAACCATCTGACTATGAACTTGACAACCCATGTTGATCAACTAAAGTTTGGGAGGCTTCTCTTTTGAAGAGAAATTAGGAATTGTTGGGCCATGGGAAATCAGATGCGGCCAGCCAAAGACGAAGAACTAAGCCAATTCCGCTCGGCAGCAAGAAGGCCGCAGTGGCAGCATTTCCGGCAACTAGGAAGAAGGCCGCGTCAGCAGCCCTGTCCTGCATCTTCCGGCGATCCAAGGCAAAGATCCGGTGCTGTAAAAGGTTGTCTAGCATCAGGACGTCGACAAAGACGTTATGGTCAGAGCAGATCGACCATCCGGTGGTCGGACGGCGGCATCACAGCAACAATTTGCGGCTAAAACCAATGGGTTTTTCCGCGTTCGGTCAAATTTTTCGGCGACCGAAAAAAACAATCTGATGATACGAAATCAGCGTCGGCGTAGGAACAGTGACACTAAGTTTCTGACAAAAGCGGATTGACTGTACGATAGTCGGATGGTGGTAGCGTAAGAAGCAGCAACAATGAGGCTTCTCCCACCCCGTCGAAAAAACAGAGGCAAACGATGGGAAGTCATTGGCAGCAAGGAAGAGAGGCGACGACAACAGCTTTGTTCCTTGTCTTCCAGCGGCCAGAGAAGAAGATCCGTTGATGGTGAAAGAAGCAACGGTAGCTTGCAATCATTGGCAGCAGAGATGGCAACAGACTAGGATGATTTGCTGGAGGAGCAATGATCGACAGTCATTGGTGGCAGCCGGAACTTTGCAGAAACAAGCCTAAACTACAAGTTCGGAAGGATGAGCCTAGTTCAAGTTGGCATGAGATGCCATGGGTGTAGAGAGGATGATGCTAAACAGAGGATGGTGATGACCCTGGGTAATGTGCCGCTCAAGATGACTTCAACACCCGATGACATGCAGAGGAACATGACCACATAGCCGACGTGTCGTGCAGGCTTGGGAGCAACTAATATGGCGTGCAAGTGAGGTAGGCCATCGAAGGCAAAGCAACAACATGAGATTGGCCGTTGAAGGCTGACGTGCCGTGTGGTCAGGCAGATTCTCATCCGCGCAGCCAGCAAACCATACTAACGTTCTGCTGAGGTGGAGCGTAGATGAAGCCTCTCAAGACGGCGCAAACGAAGTGCCTTGGCCGCGCAACTAGGGCTCCACCAACACAGATTGGAATAAGCCCGCACCCCAGCAGTCCACACGACTTCGATGTTGCACAAGCAGAATCATGCAGATGAGGCGCTGGAAGGGTGCGTAGATGGAAACCAACTGTACAACCAGCGTTGTCCACATTTCTTTTGGTATTAGAATTCCCCTTATCGACTAAACAACCAGGCACCGTACTGTGTAATTGAAGCATTATTTAAGGGGCTAAAATTGCTATCCAAATTCAATGGAATGGAGGGCCCTACTTAAAACTAAATATGCAATCAGAAATAGAATTCTCATGAGTCATGAGACGTTGCTAGAAAAGTGAGAAAGGTCAAATGGTGTTGGATGAATTTCTGCAACATGTCCCATCAGTTTGACCTTTGGAGATAAAATTTACATTCTTCTACAATAGAAGCTGGCACCAGTATCAACCAAAGCTAATCTTTCCTTCCCGCCAATATCGATTCTTATTTTTGCGATCATGGGAAATTCTGATAATACCTACAAGCTCTCAATCATTGATGTGCTTATTATTTTTAGCTTTTGCTCATCCTCATAAATTAGGACATCAATTTTCTGCCATCCAACTATTTTTCTAAAGCCGCTTGACTTTGAATAAGTGGATTTCCTAGCTGATGTTTCTCCTAATTGATCTTCAAATTCTTTCATGAGGATAATTCTCCTCGAACTGCTAACTGATGGTCTTGGTTCTTCGATCAGTAGTCAATTATTCATTTGTCTAATTCCTGAAGATTCCAACATTTGTTATTTCCTAGAACAATCTTGGAATACCCAATTCCTAGGCCAAGATAGTCGTTTAGGGTGAACTATTGTAGGTGTCATCTCTCCTATGTATTTTTGTTTTCCTTTTATAACAAGCTGATGAGTATTATAAAATCGAACAAAAGTTATATATCATATTCGGATTACCCTCCTATTTCCTAGGTAACCCTATTTCATCCAACTATTAGTGTATATTCTCAAAGTCAATGTTTTTGAAATATTTGCATCTCTAAGATCTACAATTAACTTTGGCCAAACCCTAAACCAAATTAGTCTTTTACATAGGTTTGCTCTTACTCCTCCTAATAAAGGTTTGCTCTTACTCCTCCTAATAGAGATTTTTCAAGTTGACTAGTGGTACTTGCATCTACCATTGCTGCCAATATTGGAAGATCCAATTCTTCTTTGATGAGAGGAGATATTCCCAGTTGTACCATTCTGAATTGAACATAGTTTTTCTTCTTTCTCAAGGCTTCCATTGTCTAATCCATTTTGATTAATTAAATCAAAAATTGCCCTCTATCAGTAATGGCTACCTCAGCTAAGCCATTTTTTCTGATACACTACTGATAAATTTATAATTGGCATTTTCCATTCGTAGCGATCTCGAGAGGTTGAAACTATCTCTATTTTGGATTCATTAACATTATGTATGCCCTTTTACTCTTCTAGAGATAACTTTACTAAATCCATCTCATTTTCAGCATTCATCAAGAAAATTTCTACTTCCTGGAATTTTTGAAAAACTGAAAATTCAGGGTCATTATTTTCATTTTCATTATCAAAGTCTTCATATTCAGAATATTCGAACTCTACTTCAAAGAGATCATCATCATCTGAATCAATCTCTCCCCCCCAAATAGGTTCAAAAGAAACCTTATTTTGAGTACAAAGCAAGGGTTTTATTTGTAATTGCCTCAACATTTTCTCTGAACATGTTGTAAGGTTATGTCCTGGCTTTCCACATAACCAACAACATTTACACTGAGACAAGGGTTTTCCTTTATGACACTTAGTTTCTCTCCCATATCTATCCCTAAATGTTTTTCTTTCTTCCAAAGTTCTAAGGAGTCTTATATATCTTTTTTCTAGATTGATCTTTCCCTTTTTCTGATCAATGGGAATCTGTCAATATCCTTTCCAACAACGGTTGATTTTCTTTGATGGTTGGCATGATCCATTCGAATAGGTTTTTTGTTTTCGATGGACATTTAACATTGGTTTTTCGCAACGATAGCTTCATACTTGTATCTCAATTTTATCACAACACTCTTCAGACATTACTGGCATTCTGCTTATGTCTTTGAAGAGCTTTCTTTCCATAAAGTAAAGTCTTATACAATACCTTACTGCTTCAACTCTTGCTCCTAATGTATCTACTAAACCAAGATTGATAAGCGATTATTATTCTAGAGCTTTCTGAGCTACTGCTCCCCAATTTCCTGAGAGTTTATTCCTAAACATGTTTAGAGCAAAATTTCTGATCCTTAAAATTTAGTTGATAATATTTTTCTTTAAATTTAGAGAAAGTACTCTTCAAATTTGCCCATATCACCTATCTGTAATTTTACCAAAGCAGCTCTAGCATGCTACCTTTGATACCCATTAGTGTCTGTTGTAGATTGTCCCGCAAATTCTCATTTTTTGAACCATATCAATGAGACCGTTTTATTCTACATATGATACTTTGCATATATATTCCCATGGTTAGTATAACTTGAACTATTTCATTATAATTCATTACAATTATACACAATGTTTGCAAAATCAAAACTATTGGCAAAATCTTCACCAATAATTTCGTTTTATCCCTTTATCAAAATCTTCTCACTACAGAAATGGAGAAAAATCAATGTTTAGGAGAAAATATCCAAAATATAGAGATATTTTGAATATAGTGCCAAAATTATTGGGAGAAAAGATTTTCTAGTTGATTATTTCAATGAGAAAATGGATGCATATAAAACCCTTCCAGCGCCTCTTTTACCCCATGAAAGCTACTATTCGTAGTTTAAAATCCACCTTAGAGCCCTCCAAATCCATTTTTGACAATAATAATTGTGATTTTCCATCAGAAAAACTACATTTCGAAACTCGATTTTAAGATTGAAGGGGTGCAACAACTCTAATTTCTTCTGCTGAAGCTTTGATTCAACTGAAATTCACTTTTCGAAGTTTGAATCTCACATACCTTGCTTCAAAAGGGGATTCCAACTCAATTTGAAAGGGTTCGCTCGACAAAAGAAATGTAGAAGGGAACTAGGTCCAAAATCAACTTTGAGGGGCTTCCTTTTGTGATTTCAAAATTCCAAATCCACTCTCTCACTCCTATTTTTCGTAGGTATAGCCTTTTTTATTATTTTTTCCATGTTTTGAAGAATGTTTGTTTGTCTTTAATTCCATTGTACATCCAGCTTCCTTTTTTGTGCTTTTTTTTTTTAACATTTTGAAAGAATGTTTGTTATGAAATGAATTTTCTATATACAACATATAAAATAGACAGTAATATATATTTTGAAAAATTATTTTATTAAAATAACGAATTAATTTATTTTCAATAATGTTTTAAACTTTACTGTATATAATATTGTATAACGTATTTATACACATACACACATATTAGTTAGAAAGTTTCTTAGTGTATATGGCATTAGTATATTTCCATTACTTCTTATAAAGGCATTTAAAGTGATATTTTTTAAAAAAATATGTATTTTCATTTATTACAATTCATTCTAAAGTTTCATTGAAAAATTCTTGATTGTTCACTACTTTTTCTATTTTTTAGTGTTTTAGCGAAATAGTTCAACGAAATTAGCAATAATTTTCCGAAATTAGCAAAGTTTTTTCTTTCTAAACTTTGTAAAATTTTTCCTTTTAGCAAAATTACAAACACCGGTGATAATTGCTCCAATCATCAAAAAGAGAAGCATGTGCAAGGTCCACTTCGTGCTAGAGAAGTTCCATAAGGCAATGGTCAATCAAACATTCAAACTTTCTAAAAGTGAGTGAATTTTGCACAAAGTAATTTTGAATTCTATGAAAAACTACATTTTGCAACTTCAAAAACAATTGGGAGATGTGAGTTATTCATGAGAAAAAATTGAACCAACTTTGGAGGTTTATGGGTGTATTATTATTCATAATTGGTTAGAATTGAGGGCAACTTCAAGACAAAGGCTTGGTAACTCAATAGTTGCATATATTCTAGAACAGAATTTCAAAGATTGTCAAAAGGAAATAAAATTGTGGACAAATATTAAGAGCAATATTATAATTTGATGTTTAAATTCAAGATATAGATGAAAATGGACTAGCAAGTGAAAAATATTATGAAGGTATGAGATCTTATTTAAAATCAAAACCGATATACGTAAAATACGAAAATTTGTATGAAGCATGTCAAATGGCAAAATAGGTCAAAACGTGAAAGGGAATAGGTAGTAAGATATAGAAAACTTCAAGACAAGAGGCATGCAAATGATATCTACGTTCTTCAATTAAAACATCTTCCTTCAATTTTGTTGCTCAACCTTACACTTCTAGTGCTCAATGACCAGGCTTGGCAACTTCAATAGCAAAGCTGAGGAATCAAATGAAAAGTTAAAATAATGTTTTTGAATCCTAGGGAAGGCATTCTATGGAAAACAAAAGAAAAAAAGGTAATTCATAGAAGTCTAACATGGAATAGACTTTCCAATCTAATATGGCTGATGTTCCCATGGCTCATACTAGTATTCAAAGTGAATCCATAGTTGATGGAAATAACAAGAAATCTAAGAATGGATCGATTCGAAAATTAGATGCGATCGAGGATTCCCAAGAGGAAAAGCCTACATGTAAAAATTAGAAAAAAAAACTTCATTAGAGTAAATGAGGAAGCTATTCAACCCTTAAAATGTTATAGCACAAAGAGAGAGAGATGATTTGATTTTTAATGAGAAATCATCTCAAAGACCAATTGAGATTATTGAATATTTGACTAAGAAAACACAAGAGACAAAAAGGATTAAAACCTAAGAGATCTAAAAGGACATAAACAAGTTTACTCCAGAGGCTACATCCACCTGAAAAGTGAAGAAGCAAATTTTCAAAAGGTATAACATAAGGAAAAAGCCAAGAACTCATTGAATAAGATCTATATGGTTTCAAGAACTCATGAATTTTCAAGAACTCATGAATTATAATTCATGTATTTTCAATATTTTCAAGAATATTTTACTTGAAATTTTAGATGTCTAATTATTTAATTGTATGCATTAAGTGATCAATATGTATATTGTCTTGATGATTACTTAAGATCAATTTTCGTACTATTGATAAATACCTATTTATCGGTGGCCCTTAAAAAAGTTATTATCGTTTTTATTAGAGATATTGTCATTTTTTCTGAGAACTTTATCAACAAAATAGAAAAAAATAGAAAATAGAAAAAATTTAAGAGATATTTAATGAAACTTTGTAATAAATTATGATAAATATAAACACAATTTGGGTAAAAAATTAGATTAAAAAAGCCATCATTATATGAATAATGAATGTACACATGAGAAATGCATATAGGTAGACAGAAGGAGAGTAAATTTTAGCAAGAAAAAGCATTATATTAAACATTATATCTCCCATACTAAGTCACACCAAAAAATAATAATAATACATGGTAAGTGTTTTGAAAATTAATACAATTACATTAACTCTTGTTTATTGACATTTTTAAATTTTAACCTGAAATATATCAGATCAAAACAAATTGATTTTTTATTTTCTCATCCACACAACAACAACATTTTTAAGACTTGAACCCTCTTGAACATGCAAATCTTCAATGTATGCATCCAACAATGTCTAAAAAGGACTCTAGACATTCAAAACCAATCAAGAAACGTATTCACAAATTATACGAAATAATTTTATTTGTCACAATTTAAAAAAATATTTATAATTAATATTAAATTATAAAAAATAAAAAATTTGTTTCTAGACAAAACCTTACTTAAAATAACTAAATTGCGTTTATCATTACCCAAATAATGATTATTTTTAAAGAAATATAATTTTAGAGCTTACCCCAAAATTCATAATTTTACAAAAAAATAATAATATTTTTTTGTTGAAAATCTGTGTTTTTCAACAAATCTTACGTTTAATTTGTATTTCAATTTGTAAATAGTAATTAATTTGGGATGAATTAAATAATTTAGGAATTTTCCCCAAATCGCGCCTTCATCCCCGATCTGCCCAAATCTGATGGATTTGGTTGTGCAAATATGTTTAAATTAACATTTTAATGCAATACAAGTATGAATCACATGATTTTGAACAAAATAAACATCAAAAACAATAAAAAAATGCATTTTCATACCTACACAATGTCCGGACATCCAATTCGAAAAATGAGATTTTGATCTTGAAAAGGAAGTTTTTTTTCCCACAAAGTCGATAATGGATCTTTTGTTTTTGATAGTAGAAT
Source organism: Pouteria campechiana (assembly GCA_036873735.1). NCBI lineage: Eukaryota > Viridiplantae > Streptophyta > Magnoliopsida > Ericales > Sapotaceae > Pouteria > Pouteria campechiana. The sequence goes on from JAYJMB010010531.1 coordinate 42,705, forward strand.
GTAAAAATGGGGGAAAGAAAGAGAAAAAAAGGTTTAGAGGGTGTTTTCGCACCTCATAGTGGACGAAAATGCCCCCTTCCGCACATCTCTGTTTTACCAAAAATATCAATAAAATCTTGAATTTATCGATAAATTCAAGATTTTATCAATAAAATGTTGATATTATCAAAAATCACAATAAAATGACAATAATAACGATTTTCGACATGATTTTTTATCGGTCAGTGCCTAAAACTATATTATCGACGCTAATATTGTCGATAATATTGATAATGCAATCACTGGTTAAGATTAGTGTTTGAATTATTTTATTTATAGTTTCTTAGTTACATGTAGTTAAATTTCAGTTTTATTTTGCACATCAGTTTTTTATAAAGAGGACAACATGCATTAGGGTTTTCAGCATTAGTTAATGAATAGAGAATACAATTACTTTTTTTTATCTTCTATTCTTTACTTAATTTCATCTATTTTCTCTATTCCAACCTTTCCTTCTTTCCTTTATTGCAAAGGTCTATTTCTTTCTTTCAAAGTCTTTCCCCTTTTTATTCGATCAATTTTGCAGCATCTCATCTCAAATCATTTTAGTATAGGGCTCCCTAATTATTTCTTCTCAAGTTCTTTTATTCTTCTCCTTAAGATGATGCTTCCTCATTCTTCTAAATTCTTTCCTTTTTCTTTTTCAATTCTTTCTCAAATTCATCTCTTCTTCTATTTTAATCCCTCATTTCTTCGCTTCTTTTCCCCATTATTTACTATATTACGAATCATTATTTTTCATCTTTTGTATAAAAAACTTATCTATTTTGTCTTTATTCACTTTAATTTTAATCATTAACCCTTATCACATCCATTATTCCTTCTCTTTTCCCTTACTTTTCAATATATCTTTTTTCCCACCTCTTTTCCCCATTCCCAAATGGACCCTAAAGGTTCTTTGAACCCACCACTAATGCCCAAGGACAAAGAAACTTCACATGAAAGCTTCTAATCATCTTCTCAAATCTAATCAATTTAAATTGACTACCATAGAGAAGGAAACTTTTCCATCTCTAATCTAGCATTTTCCATTGCCTTCTACACAAGCTCAACAAAGCATTGACACAAAGCAAGGTTTTTACAAATTAGATCAGCTAAGATAACCTAATTGCAAATTAGACCTCTTATTTGCATAGATTACAAACTAGACATTATAAGTATGCAGATTACAAATTAGACCTTTTATGTTTCTCAACTATGCATATTAGACCTTAACATCATTCTCCATCAAGCTCCATTAGGTTAAGAAGTTTAAAATGCACAATTAGGAAACTTATATGATATACTTTACAATAAACAAAGACAAGTGATTTAATTTGCAATTCGGACTTATATGGATTAATTTGCATAAAGTCCCAACACTCATGTTGTAGTTTGGTAACTTTTTCTCTACAAACATTTTCTTTTTTTTAAAAACCCTCTTCAACTCTCAATGCAGTAGCATTTCTGAAAATTTAATTCTTTATTCAATAGTTTCTGCTCCTATGTTCTATATTGGTACCTGAAATAAGCCTCTCTAGCCTTCTTCTATTCTTCTGTGACATGTCTTTATTGCCGTCATCTTCTTCTATTTCTCCTTTTCCTTGGTCTTTATAACCAGTTCTTGAAGAATTTCAGAAAGGGCAGGGCATCTTCCAGCCTTGCTATTCAACCGTCTCAGCCAACAAAGGAGCAGACCCCTTGCACTGTAGGCGAATTGCAGAATATTCGATCGGCATATTGACTCAATGGTAGAAACTACTTGAAATGGTCTCTGTTAGTTCGGACTTTTGAAAAAGGGAAAGGAAAATTGAGCCACTAGTTGGGATTGGACCAAAGGAAGGAGAGGCAGGTTTCGAAGTGTGGGACGAGGAAGATTTAATGATTATGTTTTGGCTATGGAATTCCATGACGCTCGAAATCAGTGACATGTATGTTATTGCCAACTGCAAAGGCAATCTGGGATGCCCTGAATCGGATGTATTCCAAAGTCCATAATGCTACGCTAATATATGAAATTAAAACCAAGACGGCATCAACTGAACAGGGGAGTAAAATAATGAATGAATATGCTAATTTCCTGCGAAACCAGTGGTAGGAACTTGACTATCACCGAGTGGTTGATTTGAAATGCACCAGCTGTGCAGTTGTATTAAAAAAGTTTATTGAAAGGGATTAAGTTTATGACTTTCTTTCAGGTTTAAACTCTAATTTGATCAAGTACGGGTTTAGATTCTAGGAAAGGCAGAGGTTCCATCCCTTAATGGAACAATTTCATTGGTTGAAGAGAGTCGAAGGGGAGTTATGCTTGAACCCCAATCGACTGATGGTTCTGCAATTGTAGCGGCTGGTAACAAATTGCGAGTTCTTACCTTGGAACAACCACCAAAGACTAAACATGGAAGGGCAAAAGTATCTAAAGAGGCAGGCCATGATGAGCTTTGGTGTACTTACTGCAAAAAGTCGCGACATATGAAAGACCATTGCTGGAAATTGCATGGGAAAACAGCCAACCGTGAGTGGGGAAATAGAGGAGGAGGACCACAGCAACGACAATAGGGTCAGGCCCATATGGTTTCACAAGCAACACAGGATTAAACACAAGGACCCAGAGGATTCAACAACAAAGAAATAGAAAAGTTGAGAAGTCTATTGGGGTCACTTAAGAAGCCCTTATCTGGTTCTTGTTCTTTAGCCCTTTTAGGTGAATCTCCATTTCCTCTTATATTAAATTTTTTTCATAAATTGCTTGTGGATTCATGGATTTTGGACTTAGGAGCCACAGACCATATGTATCACACCTCAAAATAGTTCATAACCTATACCCTAAGTCCAAGTAATAGGAAAATTATTGTTGCTAATGGAACTACAACCATAGTGGCAAGTGTAGGAGATGCCCATTTTACCCCTAGTCTTATCGTTAAAAATGTTTTACATGTTCCAAAGCTATCCACTAACCTTATGTCCATTAAAAAACTTACAAAAGACTTACATTGTTATGTTACGTTTTACCCTTCTTACTATGAATTTCAGGATCAGGGTTCAAGGAGGGGTATTCGACTTGGGAGAAGGATGGGCTTTACTATCTAGAGACACCCAATCAACTTAATATGATCAAGTCAAATTTATCCGCATCATTTCTCTCTTCTTCCGATAAAGATGTCATCCGATTACACCATTTCCGCCTTGGAGATCCATCGTGTGCAGTTTTGAAAATTATGTTTCCTTCTTTATTTAAGGGATTGGACATTAAATAATTCCATTGTGACATTTGTGAGTATGCAAAACACACTTGGGTTTCTTTCCCATTAGCAATAAAAGAAGTTTTACTCCTTTCAATTTAGTTCAAACTGATATATGGGGACCCTCAACAGTCTCAAATATTTCTGGCTCTTGGTGGTTTGTTTCTTTCATAGATGATTGCATTAGGGTTACTTGGGTATTCTTGCTCAAAAATAAAAATGATGTAAACTATGTTTTTCTCAATTTCCATACATGGGTCCAAAACTAGTTAGGTACAAAAATAAAAAAGGTTAGGACTAATAATTCTCAGGACTAGTTTAATCAAGTCTTGTATCCTTCCTATCAAAAGGAAGGAATCATTCATGAATCATTTTGTGTCACTACTCCACAACAAAATGGAATAGCTGAGAGGAAAAATCGTCACCTTCTAGATAGTACACGTGCCTTTTTATTTTATCACAATGTACCAAACCATTATTAGGGGCAAGTAGTCCTTACATCTGCTCATATCATAAAAAGGATTCCTTCACAACTCTTAGATTCGAAAAGTCCAATGGAAGTCCTTTCAAAGTTATAACCCAACCTTAGAGTCACAAGTAATCTCACTCCTTGAGTATTTAGGTGTACTTCATTTGTCCATGTCCATAACCATAATCAGGGAAAATTGGAACCTAGAGCCATTACGTAAGTGTTTGTCAGATACTCTCTGCTCAAAAGGGCTATAAATGCTTTCATCCACCCATCAGAAATCCATATGCCTCAACTGATGTCACATTTGTGGAAGCAAAATCATATTTCACCAAACCTTATATTCAAGGGGAGACGTCTATCATGGAAGATAAGGATTTTCTTTTGCTCGAATTACCTTCTGTTCCCTCATCCAAATCACCAACTCAAGTCACTAATTCTGATTCTAAGTCCATTATTCCTATTTCATCTGAACTTGAGTCTCGGGTTCCACCTAAGTATGAATCGCCTATCCCATCTACTCCTGGTTTCCTCAAGTCTCCAATAAGGGATAATAGAGTTTTTGACCTTTTTCGGTTTGAACAGGTGTACTCGAGAAAGGAAGCTCCATCTCCGGATCCAAAGCAAGCTCAAGTCACCAACCAAAGTCCTGAGAATGAGGTTACAATATCTAACCCCATCTGAACTACTGATTACAGACTCTTTAAAACCCAGATTATAGACCTAGACATACCGATAGCTAAGAGAAAAAGAACTCGAGAGTATATCCTTTATCCCATTTCGTAACCTTTAAAAAATTTTCACCGACTCATAAGAGTTTCTACATGAGTCTAAATGAAATTTCAATCTCAAACACTTTATCTAAGGCATTATCCAAAAAGGAATGGAGAAAAGATAAGAGGATTGGAATGGATGCATTGGAGAAGAATAAGACATGGTAACTAGTCAACCTGCCAGAAGAAAAGAAGTAGGTTGTAAATGTGTTTTCTCTTTGAAGTTTAAGGCCGATGTATCACTAGAGGGCTACAAAGCAAGATTAGTTGCTAAGGGGTATACTCAGACTTACGGGGTCGATTATCAAAAAACATTTGCATCAGTTGCGAAAATGAACACCGTGAGGATACTATTGTGACTGGTTGCTAGTTTTAATTTGAAATTACAATAATATGATGTGAAGAATACCTTCCTTCATGGCGATCGAGAGGATGAAATCTATATGAGCATCGCACTAGGATTTGGAGGAATTGAAGATAGTAAAGTATGTCGTTTAAAGAAAGTTTTAGGGGTGCAACTCGGGTCATTTGAGATCGGGTTGAGGTCAACCCTAACCCTATCCCTAACCCAAGGTCTAAAGCCTCAACCCTAAATCTAACCCAACTCTAATTTTAAAACTTCAACCTTAACCCAAATTCATTAGATCGGTTCAGGTTGAATTTAGGTGACATGAATAAGTAAAAAAGTTACTAATTATATTTAACATTCAGCAGCATGCAAATAAAATAAATCGATCTCATACTTAAAATTTACATATCCAACATCAATGTCAGCAGTTTCAACACATTGGGCAGACATCTCAACAACAATTCACTGCAGAGGAGGTTGGACAAGCCTTAAGGTTTGAGCTTAACGATTGAGATAATATGCCTAAAATGGTCGATAGTTAGTAGGAGTCACAATTATCAAAAGTTTCTGGTGCAACAAATCAGAATCCTGAAAAGGAGATTCTGCAGGAGGGTCATCAGAATAATATATCTCAGTTCATGTCTTGCTTCCACCTCTAAGCTAGTATTTTTCTCTAACTCATAATTCCTTAGAAAAGAAGAATCATGTCTCGAAACATCCACATGTTGGAACACATTGCCATCTGAAGGGCTAACATCAAAGGAAAACACTTACTGCTTAAGCATAAGATTCACGGAGAAATCCACTAATAGAAAGGGGGTGAAGCCAATCAAAATCCCCATTGTAAAAAAGTAGTAGGAGAACAATTTTGATAGGCATATTTTTGTAACAGAATTTTGGCCCCTCAGGGTAGAGTTAATCACCTTAATGACTGTATTTTAGTGCTTAAGTCCAAGCAGCTTGTCCCAAGCGGAATCACTCTTACCTTGCCGGAAATTCTCATTCCTTATGAGCAGGCTGCATCATGGAGTGAAAATCTCATTCCGTGCTCTCCATAGCAAGGCTTATGCCATGTGGAGGAGAAATCCGATTATGCTACTGGGTAATAGATTCCGTGCTTAAGACACATCTTGAATTGGGGTAGTCACTAAGAAATGCAGTTCTCTAAGGCTGGGCCAATGCGATGCAGGCCAGGGAGTTGCCCAAATCCCAAGGTGACCAGCCTCAAGTCGGTTGTCCTCCGCATTGCTGCTGTTGGGAAAAGAAAGAAAAGAAAGGGAGACAGGAGGTAATGAGCAGAGCTTCTGAAGAGCTTGGGAGCTATTTCTGAGACTCTGGAGCTGAAAGCCAAGCTGGAGAGCTAAAACTGTTTATGTAACTAAAACTGTCCATCTGAGGGGTCCTGACCATTTTATAGGCCTCAAGATCAGTTCCCTATGCCTTTCATGGGTTTTCAATAGTGCCAGGGAGTTGTGCTCCATTGGCAGGAAGGTCAATTCATTGCCACTTTAGGAATTGGCAATACAGTTTAAGAAGTTAACACCTCAGTGGGTGCCATAAAATCTTTGAAGCAAACCAGTTTGATGACATGAATTAAGAATGCTAGACTTATTTGGGCCACCAAAGCTGTCTTTGAAGCAAATAGCTTTGATAATGCAATTTATGTAGACTGAACCAATCCATCCACCCAGATGTGCACCATCAAAGTCCTCTTGCGACCTTTGAAACAAATTGGTTTTATGACACAGTCTAACGAGATTTGACTCCTTTGAGCACCGTTGTAACTTCTGTTAGTAGCTCCTTAAGAAAACTGATTTCACGGTGCGGAGGGGAGACTGACCTTCCTTTGGGTGCCAACAGAGCTTGGTGTAGGACCACTGCGATCAATTAGTGACATGTATGTGAAGCTAACAGTGGCATGGAACATGATGGATCACTGTCAATAGCCATGGTCAAAAAAAACAATTGGCATAGTTCATATTTATCATGGAAGAATGGCCTGGTCAAAAGGCCTGTTGGGGCATTTCTGTTGGCGTAAACTAGGATGAGATATTTCCAACCCAGCACAACCAGTTGGTCTGCTGGAATGGGACTATTGGTGCAGCTTAGGCTATAGCTTGGGCTCTCAGTCGCTGCTGTTGTTCCCTGATGCAGAATCACATTCACTCTATAATGTTAAATTAAGAAGACTTAAGTTCAGCAAAGCCTTCACTTCCAACTTGCAGTTTCCATCCAGCTAAACAGTCTTGCAAGAACAAAACTATAAGCACACATTTGTCTGGGCCAATCTCATCCTCGCACTACCATGTCTGTATGAGATCACAAGCGCAGAACGAAAGGGAAAAAAGCGCAGTCGACTAGTTTATAGGCACACAGGCTAGTCAAATGCAGAGGAGTGGCCAAAAGTCTCAGTCTGCTGGCGCAAAACTAATAGCATAGACTGTGTTTGATGAAGAACATACTATTAGCAAAATAAGCTAGTGTATTAAGATTTAGGGTTTATTCATTATCAGATATTTTAGGGATGTTTTATTAGGGTTTCAGATTTTTATTTGTTTTAATTAGGATTTGATGCAACCATCAAGTGATGCACATATAGATCAACTTAATGAATGGTTTAGATTGTTGCTTTATTATTTAGTAGTCTTCACTGAGATACAGTTAGGTTACGTAGTTCTCATTATGTTAGGATTAGGACAAGCAGTTATCTTCTATATATATGAAGGCACGATTCACGGGTAACACAACTTATGATTATTGATTAAATGCAATAACATACAGTTCTCCCAAAATCTCTCTATTATTCTTCTGCTTCTCCTTGAAATCTCTAATTCTTTTATTCTTCTTTCCTTTCTTACCTTCTTATCCCCTTGAGAGGATCTTTTTTCTTCTAAATTCTCCTCCCTCTTATGCTAAATCAAATTTGTATGAGAGAAAAATCAATCCACAGCTACATAAAAGCAAATTTCATAAGTGCTTTGGTTCATCCATGCAACCCAGGTCACATACAAAAGCACAACTGAAAACCTCAATGTGCTGAGAATCTCTTAGGAGGTCTCTTTGATACAAGAATGCTCTTTAGCGGCTACTGTCATATTTAATCTCTCCATTTTCAACTGCCTCATTACTCATGGCTTTGGGGCCAACTTGAGAGATCTAATTCAATCATCTTGTCAGTTAAACTATATTGAGCCAAACCATACCTTTTGTTTGGACTAGAAGGTTTTCTATACCAACAGCATGTTAGTGTATTTGTACTTGCACACCTTGCATTAACCATTATACCGTTATTCAATAACTGTTATTCGAAAAGATATCATAAATAACTTACCCAATTATGATCAGCCGGTCTGGACTGGGTGCAATTCCGCATGTTGCAGGTAGTTCTGAATGAGAAATTAACATTACCACAACTAGGACATTTCCAATCATCTTCACGCCGACTCCCTACATAGGTCAACAAAATTTTACAAAAATAAACAAATATTTCAATCTCTAAGAAAATGAGAACCTTAATGCTAAGAAATATTATAAAACAATTATTTAAATCATCGTGCCAAGAGCTCGTAATCAACAACCAGCAAACTTAAGCTTTTCATTAGTACAAACCATGGTACAATTATTAGCCAAAAATAGAAAAAGTTGCTAAAACTTTGATATTTCGCAGGATTTATAAAAAAACCAGCTCACTTCTTTTCCTTTATTGATCATTTAAACCATTTTGTTGAAAAGAATTAAAATGTTAAAGATATCAGGGCACAACAGGGAAAGAACAACAAACCCCATACAACGTGGACGCACAGACTCTTAGGCTCATGCATCAACAATAACATTTACCTGAGAAACTAAACTGTAATTGATGATCTTCGGACACTAATAGCACCATGAGACCAGTTACTGGATGATAATTTTAGGAGGAACACTAAAATTCCCATGCCAACCTAGAGGGGAATCTCAGGCAGTTATTAAAGCACCTATCTATTCATCTTAACCTCTGAGAATTGTTGTCTGTAAGAATTCACCACCCCACAATGCCCACCATGGACAGACCAAACACAAAGGGAATGGAAAGAGAAGGCTTAAGTTGATCACATCAAGCTCAGCCTAGAAAACCAACACTAGAATTCCCAAAATTTCCCTATAGGTGTGTTTGGGAATGTGGAAAAGAGGTTGGAAAAAAAGAAATATGGAAAAGTTAGGGAAATGATGTTTGGTAGTAGGGGGTAATGATTAAAAATAAAGTGAATAAAGATAAAATAAATAGGCTTTTTGTATGAAAAGATGGAAAATAATGATTGGTGATAACGAGGAAAAGTAGGATTGTTAGGTAGTTAATATGTCCAATCACATCAAAAGGTGTGAAAAAGGTACCAAACACACCCTATGTATCCGTCAATAGGAAGCTTCAATGCACCCTGGGGACTGCTCAAAGAATATATGTTTTAATTCTGATAACAGCTTCAAATAGCTATCTACTGGCCTTTTCTAGCACTAGAGACAAATAGGAAGCACTAGCTAGTATACGGAATCCACCCATAAGTTTTGTCAGGAAGAAAATGTGTGGACATTATATACCTACTAAATCCCACTTGAACTCATTGGCACATTTTTATCTTAGGGCCCTGTTTGTGATGAAGGAGTTGAGGTGTAGATTTGTACAGTCGGTGATTGCAAATATCCCCAATATTTTTACTTCTGTTTGCAGAATTGCCAATTCGATGGATTTCCCAAATATATACTCTCAAAATCTATAGATTTGGACCATATCTAAGTCCTTCAAAGCAGGCTTGGCTGATTCTAAAAATGAAGAAAGTTCAATAGACAGCGTAACAGCACGATTTGAGTGTTTGTCATTTTTTCTCATTTTATTGTAACATAACTATTGCATTTGCAGAATTATTAACCATCATATGATGAGAAAATCACATGACAAGATCAAATGTCGCATATGCATCATAGCATTGCACACATGCCAATAGTTGCACTTTTGTCCCTTTACAGTCAGTTGCAAGCTTGCATGGGAAACTTCATAATGCCCTGTTTGCCTTAAAATAATATTTTATACCAGCTACATGATACGGTAGGATTGCTTACTAGATATTCATCCATTTGTTTTTACTAGTGAACAGATGAGATAAAGAGAGTAATGTATTGCAGAAGCAGAGATTATTATTTGATGGGAAATTATTGCAAATAACCAGAAGAGATATTCACTTTCTTTGACATAACATTACCAATGGAAGATTTTGCCAGAGAAAAGAGGATTACCTTCAATGAATGCAATGCAAAAATTGGAAAGGTAGAGTAATACATTATTTGCACAAACAAGGGAACATATTGGCAAATTCTTAGATGTCAGCAATCCACTATAAAGACACCGAAACAACCTCTGGCTTTTGTTTTTTTATTGAGATGGCAATTTGATATGCATGCATAATTTCATGCACAAGCAATGCATCAAAGACCTACAGTCTGCAGAGCATTATTATTCGGTAGATCATCTAAAATTCTCAGTCATATGCATGCTGAAGATCAGACTAAAAAACAAAAGTTTATTAACCAGTTAAGAAGGTGCTGTATTTGACACATGTGAATGAAACATAGAAAATAAACAAGCCTATTGCTGAGAAAAATAGAAGATATTGAAAAAAAATCAATAGGGTAAAAAAAATGCATCAAGTCGCTGGCTTAAATGAGGAAAACATCCTAAAAATGCTTCTATCCTTTATTTTGCTTTTTATATTACATTTTTAAAAGAAAATATTTCTTTTTGCCAACTTGTCAATCAAAGTGTTAGATCAATAAATAAGCAATTTTACCAACACAAACATCCCACCAAAAGGATTTTACTATCTTTTACAGAAAGCTAGAGTAGATGTATAGCTTACCTTCTCTGTAAATCATAGTTAACACAAAAATGACCCATCAAGGAAAGGTTTTCATGCTTTACCTTTCAAATTTACTGAATCCAAATGGGCACCCAAAGCACAGTAATCAAGTAGTGTTTGATAAAGAAAATACCAACCATCTGTTCGGGCACGCTTAGCTGCTGAAGAGTTCCTGTTATCAACCTACAAATGGGATTATGCTTCAAGAATAAGATATGATAGCTCAGCATTAACCATATAAACACTTCACAAAATTACAGGGGAAAAAATGAGAATGCGGTGTTAACAAAACAAGATGTAGCATTCACAATGGAAGTAACAAAGTGATAATTTAGTTCAACTATTGATAGAATATTACAGTGTTCATGACATCCCAGATTGCTTCGCAACCCATAACTACATTCCTGGAAGGGAAACCCCTAATTTAAGGAAAAGTACAATGCATCCTAAGATAAAGTCTGAGCAAAGTTGTTTTCCCAACATGCCCAAGAGAAATCATAAAAGCCGGTGATTTTCTCCATTGCCCAAGGGCCATGTGAAACTTAAAAGTGGCTAACACAAAACCAGTTTTGAAGGCACTGATGATGCCTGGTAGGAATGTGCATTTTTCGGAAGTGGGCAGCACCACAGGCATGTGGGCAAATGGCTTTTGGTGTTGGACAGTGATCTGGTTTGAGGGTGCATGGGATTTTGATGATCCAGCATGTGATTTGGATTTGTAGCAAAAGTAGGCAGTCAAATGATGATTGGCATCACTTGAAAGAATATGATTTGGAAATCATCCACATGATCAGTAGCATTCACATATACAATATTCATGTTTATGATCACCGTCTATATGGTCAACATGATGGGGATTAATGGTCAGCAGTGTGATGGATGGTCATGGAAGGACAGCATTATAGCTGAATCTTCCCTAAGTAAGATCACCCGAGATCTAAGCAGTACCATCTTTAACAGAACCTTCTGCAACTAGCATGATGATCAAATCAAATCTTTCACCCAATGATTGGATTTATCTCCAATAAATGAATAACAATATTAACATGACCTAAGTACCATGCAGCCTACATTGGCAAACTGGAAGATGATTCACTACTGTAAATCCATCTATAATGTCTGATGATGTGAAAATTTCTATTACTAAATTTTGCTCCAACATGCACATGGATGCCTAATCAAGTAAGCTCAAACAAGTGTAGCCAAATACAATATCTCAAAATAGGATGCATTCCAAATGCAGTTTTGTGGTTTCTAATTGGCTAGTGAAGGAACAAAATGAAATTTTATTCTACTTCTTCATTCCCGATACTAAAAGTGATAAGCATCTCTGCTAGCTTTCTCTCGAATAATCTTAATGTTAAAGGATCAAGCCACTTGTTCATGAATCAAAGCCTAAGTTGGTCTAAGAAACTATGAAAAATGGAAATAGGCATCTTAGTAAAAAATTATTAATGTTCATACTAATATTCTAAAAACCTCAAATACTACAGAACACCCTAGATCAAATTCTTATATTTGATCCTATACTGGAATAGTCCAACCCATTTCTTACATCATAGTTGAGCCCATTAGGATATTAATAAACAACCATACTTCAATAGACAGTGTCTTGTATAACTCTTACTCTAAATGGTGTTTACTTTAGCAGTAGGTAGTCATCATTTGATAACTCTCACTGTAAATAAATTTTACTCTTGTGGCAAGCAGTCCTTTTTTCTTTTGAGATAACCCACGCTCTACTCCAAATAACTCTCTTGTAAATGACCCTTTTTGAACAGCTCACATTGTACTCTAAAAGTCCCTTCCAGAGATTCTAACTCAAGACATGAAATCTGCTTTGATAACAAATGTCCAGGCTCTATCTAGTATTCTAAGAATCTAAGCCTTGAAAAACATGCTAAATCAAATATTTATATTCTGTCCCATACTAGAATAGCCTAATCCATTAGGCCTACCAAGATCCCAACAAAGACATTTCACCATGATAAATGGTCGGTCATTTCAGATTGTCTGGTAAATCACCGAATTTAAAAACACAGAAACATGTAAAGAAAATGGTAATAGGAACTTTATTCATTCTAGATGTAGAAACAACAATCCCTTAAAATATAGGGCACTTTCATAAACGATACAAAACAAAAATATTAAATCAAAGAAAGATGAAATGTAGAGAATTATCCAAAGACAACTATATATATATATATATATATATATATATATGTCACAATAAAATTTGGTAAAACTATATGCTTTTTCATTGTAAAAACATAAACGAGCATAACAATTCAATGGGCCAAAACACAATACCCAAATATCAATGTGAATGCCTTTCTTAGCTCTCATGGTGGAGAACACAATAGGAGATGCACCCCATTTGGGTTTAAGGCCTATCTATTTTGCAATTTTCAGAGGCATTTAGTTTTGGGTTTGGTTGTAATTTTTGTTTCGTAGGGATTTCTTTATAACTTTTGTGTTGGGAATGAGTTTATTTATAATTTTTGGGTCTTTTGTCTCCAAAAATGAGGTGGTTTTCTTTCAATGTTAAAAGCTTCATTTCTGGTTTTCCTTATCTCCCTATTTCTTCCATCTTCTATTCCTCTCCTCTCTCTTATTCTTCGCTTCTTCTACTCAAATTCTTTCCAAGTCTTGATACAGTGGAACACTATGACCTAAGGAAGGGCTGCATAACAGAAAACCAAAGAATGAGAAGGGGAGAGAGAGAAAAGCAGCCAAGCAGGAAGATGGGCAGGACCGTGCAGTAGAAGGATATTCTCACCACAGGCCCAGGTCAAAGAGCTGGCAATACCAGCAGTAAAATATATCTCTACTTCTCTTATAGTTTTCTTTAATTCTCTTCTATACTTCTTCCCCAGTTCTCTTTCTTCTACCCATTTAGAGGATCCTTCTTCTTTCTTCTAAATTCTTCCCCATCCCATTCCAAATCATCTAAAAATAGAATATTCAAGTGAAATCTCATATCACCAGCAATGCAAGGGGGAGACTAGAAAGCTAACAGGACAAAGGTATTAACAAAGACTTAAAGCATTATAGCGTGTAAGATCATTAGTGCAGCTGATTCCAACTGGCAGGAATGATGATGATGTCAATGATGGCCACAAGAAAAGAATTCAAACCCACTTGGATTTCTATTCATAGATAGTACTTGGTTGGATATATAAGGCAGCTTTTATTCATTCCCACAGCAGGCAAAAGAGCCCAATACAGAATTATACAAACTAACAAGTCCCAATATGTATTTTCCGTGCCTTGGGTAATCATAATCCAAGCAGCAACGCCGGCTGAAACCGCTGGTGAAATAATTGTCTAGAGAACCACCAAATCAATCAAGATTTCTCAATCGGGAAACGGTAAAATACCTCAAAAGGAAAAGAGACAAAAAAAAATTTACTTTTTGGTACAAAAATTAACAGGAAAGGGCAAAACCAGGCATATAAAATCTAGCATTGTGAGAAAGGAACCTGAGACATGGAGATCGTCCGCAGTTGCAGACCTCTTTCCGCAGATCCACGGTGCGAATTTTGCCTAACGATGAAGGTGAAACGGTCGAGTGAGAGAACCAGACAGTAGGATACACAGTGGCTCTTTTATCCGCTGCTGGCTTCTCTGACGAATTACGAGAGGTTTTTCGCCCTCGCTCCTCGACCGAAAAAATACATTGTACTCGGGTACCGACAGGAACTTTCTTTCTGGTCCCTCATTTCGCGCGCCGAGCATGGAACGGAAAGGCAGTGTTATTTAAACTGGACCGACGGGCCGAACCAACCGGTCCGGCAGTTCGCTCCACCAGTTCATTCAGACCTTGTCCGATGTAATCCCGATCCGATTACAAAAAACTGGGTGAACCACAGTTCGATAGGTAAACCGAGTACAATGGGTTCGATAATTTTTAAAAAATAAAAAATAAAAATCACCACTTTCTTTTTACCCTCACTTCCGAATCACCCGCTATCTCTCTTTTTTCGATAATTTTTAAAAAATAAAAAATAAAAATCACCACTTTCTTTTTACCCTCACTTCCGAATCACCCGCTATCTCTCTTTCTTCTTTCCCTTTTCCATCACCCAAGTCAACTTTTGTCTTTCCCTTTCCCTATTATTGTCAAACTTAACCATGTCGTCCCACTCATCGTCGAGCCACCGACAGAAATCCAATGGCCCTCCATGTCTCCGGCAACATCCCCATCTCCGACAGGCGATCGCTCCTTTTCCTGTTTTCCAAAACCACTTACAGTGTCGCAACCCTCATCGTCAAACTACTAATAGAAATCTGACAATGTCCTCATCTCCGATTGGTGCAGCAATCCTCTTTCCCTATTTTCCGAACCCACTCATCCTCTACTTTTTAAAATCATGTCTACTTCCACCTCTAGCCATCCTCAAAGAGGCTAACAATACTTCTCACAAGATGAGGAAATAACGAGAAATTGCAACATGAAACCTCACATGTTTTGGTGTGAGGGGACCCCAAACAAAGTCCTCGTGATTCAAGTGGAGGGAAACAAAGCTGTCTCCTTGTCTTAGAATCCGAACATGTAAAGAGAAACTAAAAATATGCATCTTTTTTAATGGTGTCCTGGAGAAGTTTATACATGGAGCACTTTATATATTGTTTATGTACTGAAAAGAAGTAGAGAAAACGGTATTGAGATTATTTGAAGCTAGATTGGCAAGGGAGGAGGGGGCAAGGATTTTTGTTGCAGGCATGTAAGAAATCCACTTATAAGTGTGCTCCACATCTTTTATTTAAATGAAAAATTGGCCAAAAAAGATCTAGGGGTTGATTCGTAGGTTAGACTCAATCTCATTTATTGTATTGGGCTATAAAATATTTGCTTTATGCATAATATAATTATTATATTATTCAAATATTTTATAACATTTATAATTTTTAATAATTATTAAAATTTTATGACATCATAATTATACTCTGATAACGTCATTGTTCGAACTGGTTCAATTGAACGGTCCGACCGGTTCGAACCAAACTAGCTAATTGGCCGATTCAATTATTGGTTCAGTTCTGATAACATTATAAAAAACTGATATTTGACGGGCGATAAGCTGAGTATAACCATATACATTGATGGATAAATTTGGATTGGATTGTAATGGCTTACGCCAACTTTGAAATGGCTAATTTAGCAGCATAGCGTAGTTTTTTATCTTAGTCGTTTTCCCCAAAAGCCTGAGATTGGGAGGTGAAGAGACCGAGCGCCAGCTGGGTTCACTAAGTGGAAGTTTAGCACTTAAAATGAGAATTGTTTAATTTAACTAAAATAATTGGCTTAAAATTGTTTACCTTGTTTGTTGTAACTGAAATTGAATGCTTAAATAATTGTTAAATGATTGAAATGAGCTCATAAGTTTTAGATTTAATAAATAGAATATTAATTAATATAATATAACTAAAATATTTTTACATATTAAAAAAATATTTTCAAATTATAACTTGATAAATAAATTTATAAAACTTAAATAAATTAATTTTAATTTTAAAAGTAGTTAGAATATTTCGGCTTTGTTTAAATGAATGAAAATTAAGTTTAATAAAATAATTTAAATACCATTTGAAGACTTGGCCCACGTTAGGCACACAAACAACACAACAATCATAACAATCTGCATAACTTAATTATTCTAGTAACAATCTTGATATTCAAAAATATTCTTATTATCTTTAATACAACATTTAATATTTAGTGAGGGTTGGATTCTTTTGTAATAATTTGTATTTCAACTTCAAAGAATTCAGTAACAAATATTATACACCATTCTAAATCATCAAATAAAGATCCACGATACTTGGCTAAGAAAAGATTATAAGGCAACATTCTTTAAATTGAAGATGTTGAACTTACATAAAGAGTAGCATTCTTCTTTACGGACATACCAACTTACAAGGCACTCTGTGGTCATTCTTACAAAGCAATCACACTTTCACACATAGATTATGCTTTCCTCATTTGTCTTCTTTTCAAGCAAGTTATTGTGCGTGCATGTGTATATGTATAATGATGTATATAATGTAATGACAAGATAGTAGCATACAAGATAAAGTAATCAAGCAGATAGTACATACATTAATTTTTATAGTAGTTCGAGAACCTCATCCCTACATTTAGTCTTCCAAGAGTATACACTTATTGTTCCTTAGATTCTACTATATTCCATAAAATAGGAATACAAAAGTGCTCCCAACACTCTTCTAAATTCTAGCTCTAGGGGGCATAAACCGTATTTCCAACACTCTTCTAATTCCAGCTCCAGGGGGCATAAACATAGTGCTCCAAACACTCTTCTGGTTTTCACAAACTCACTAAGAAACTCACTAATTTTGAAGATCACCAGCAAACTTGTTAATTTTTCGAGACTCACCAACAACTCATACAACATAATTTTTCTAAGTTCACAACAAACTCATATGGCTGATTAACAATACTGAATTTGTACATCACTTTGCCTCTTTTACTAAGCTAATTTGTATAGAGTTTAAGTACATATAAATGATAACTCGTTAAAGTACATAAGATATCAACACTTCAGAAATGTAGTTAAGATAGGTCTTTGAGGATTATTATCTATCAGTGTAATTGAGATTGGTTATCTTTGAGGAAGCATTTGTCTATTTGAGAGAGGTTACTCATTTAAGTTCTTTTCTCATCTTTCTCTCAATTTCCTCAACCTTCTTCATTGATACTGCACTACTTCTATATTATTTCAGAAATTTTTGTCCATTGGAGGTAGTTGGCTTCCTTTGAATGTTGAAGACCATTTCAAATTTTCTTCCGTTTAAAAGTTGTCCTCTTGATAAACTCGTTCTAGCTAGAAAGCCTACAGTGTCATCCTTGAAGAAGATGCTTTTTTGGTTTTGATGAATACTAGCTAAAAACGTTTTGCATGACTAACTCTTTCATTTTTTTTTGGAAAGACACTCATTAAGCTTAAAGGGAAGTAGCCTCGAAGAGTTGTAACCTTTGTCAAAGTGAGAACTGCTTTCTTTTGAATTTCTTTCTATCATCAGCTAAGCTTAACTTATCTAGTGTTTAATATAATATGCTTCAAGTGAAAGTTTGACTGGAGAGTATTGCTAGCAATTTCTAAAATAAGTGGCTTCTACTCATTTTGATATGCCATAGAGATTCAGCCATAGTATGTCTGAGGACTTTGTCTGATCAAGTCACGGTTTGTCTTTTGTAAATAATAGACAAATTAGCTTTGACTAAATCTATATGATAGATAAATTCATCTTTGTAAATTTACTTGAGATCATTATAACACTTTTACTTTGTCTTCTAGTTTATCTGTCATAAGTGTCAGATGAATCGTAGAGACGTAGATGAAGTTCTTCTCTTTTTATTCATCAGACAAAGTTTCTTTTACCTGATGAAGTAGCTTTGTCTGTTGATTTTTCTGTTGTATGTAATAGAGAATTCTTATTGGTGCGGATAAGTCTTCTTTACAGTAGATGAATTGCCTTTTTTGTGGATTTATTTGTAGAGCTACAGATGAATTTGCAAGGCACAAACGAAGTCTCTCAAATAGTTTAT
This sequence comes from Pouteria campechiana, assembly GCA_036873735.1. Classification (NCBI taxonomy): domain Eukaryota; kingdom Viridiplantae; phylum Streptophyta; class Magnoliopsida; order Ericales; family Sapotaceae; genus Pouteria; species Pouteria campechiana. The sequence goes on from JAYJMB010010531.1 coordinate 61,014, forward strand.
CTGTTGGTTTGTCTATTACAAGTAATAGATGAATCGTAGAGGCATAGACAAATCTTCTTTTTAGTCATTTGTCTGTTGGTTTATGTATTGCAAGTGTTAGGCAAAGACAACAGACAAAGTAAGTTATTCATGTATGGCCGTTGTTCCACTTTTACTTGGTCATCTACATCATCTGTAGAGGATTGCATATAAGTTTATTATTCTTCTTTTGTTCCACATAGACTTTATATGATACAAAAATGCTTGATTAATTTAACTCCATTTTTAATTCTTCATTTGTCTGAGTTCAGCTCTATTTCATCTCTACTTCTGCATTCAGAATTTGTCTTTGTGTTCTGAACAGATGTTGTATATGAGCAGTTTATCTAACTTATTCGTGTAACAATTTGTCCAAATTTGTCTAAGGCTATTGTTATCTAATACTGACTTTATTTGTAAACTATTTGTTTAATCACTAATTGAGTTTGAATGTCATAGCTATAGATATACTTTGTAGTTTCTTTTCAATGTTTCAGTGTCATTCTTTTTGAGGATTTTTGTCTTATTTCAGTATAGTGCATCTTGCTTGCTGATGTATTTTTTGTATATGCTATCGACTGTATTTGATTTACTTTCCTATATATTATTTATATTTCTGCAATACTTAAGAACACAACTGTCAGTACCACAAGTGTTTACTCATATGCTATTACTTATTATCAAAACTTAGTTGTTTGTCATATATACCATTTGGTTCAACCATTTGGTTCAACAATAACATCGAATATAGGGAGAGGTGAGTTGTCGAGCATGAATAGTGGACTTCAATAATGTAGAGATGAGGTGCCAAGACAACACAATGCTCTTCAATAATAGACTTGATGTGCTCAGCATGACAATTGCACTTCCTCTACAATGGATACTTCTTCATTTGTAAGTTTGCTAATATATAGTAGCTCAAAAGCTTTAATCTTTTATTCTCTTTCATCAAGCCATGAAAAGTCGTTCTTAATCATAGAAGTTGCCACTACAATATATTTTTTAGCTGCTTATGACTGAGGATATGGAGGATACTTAGGCGAAACTTTGTGTAGTTCTTCCAGAGTAGGCATAAAATCAAGACTCAATTCATGAGCTCTCTTGATTAAAGTCCCATGTTCAACATCCTTCTTTGACTTGATTTTTTGGCTAATAAGATTCTGCTTTAAATTTTCATAATCGAATTATGGCCACCATTTTGAGTATAAGGCAATTGCCATATAGGGATAAGAATAATTATCAAACTTAGAGATTTTAAGATGAAAAATGTAATCCCATTTGAGAATCCAAGGAATATTTGCTTTAGTAATAAAATCTAATAATTGGAAAGAAGAGGCATTAATGATAAAAAATGAAGACTTTGAGGAAATCTTTTCAGATTAATGCCTCAAAAATCCCAAAATTTTATATGAAATCACATAGGAATGTCTTATTTTGGATTGTCTAAAATGAATCTAACCCACCATGAGTGTGAAAAAGAAGAATTTTGATAAGGGAAAATAAGAGACTAAGATTCTTTGTAATCCTAGAAATTATAAGCAAGTTCAAGTGGAGAAAAAGAAGAAGAGAATTTTAAAAGTTAATTAGGATTGGGGAGATACCATTGCTCTTGTGGAATAATTTTTCGAACAAGCATTTTTGAATAAGTTATCCATTCAAATCCCAGTTCTTTCCATTTATGCTCAATAGAAATGATTTGGTTTCTAATAAAATTCTTTCATAATATCAGATATTTTTGTAGTGGGTACTTGATATAAATCATTTATCTTTTGGAAAATATTTTTGATAGATATTATGTGAAGCATTCTAAGATTTTTTACAATCTTTATCACTGGAAAATACAATACAAATTCTTTTTTAATACTTGAATATTAGAATTTTAAAATAAAACATAAATCATTCACCAAATGGAAGAAAATAAGTTATAGTGGAGTAAACAGAAGTGGGAATAGGGACATCCTTATAGGCACTTGCTTGATTAATTGTTGCTTATTGAGCGCTGCAAAAATTCTTAAGATAGAAAGTCAGAGAGTGAGTTATTTTCACTATTGATATATTCAATTTGAAAATAAAAAATAACTAATAAAGCTTGCCATTAAGTAAATATTTATTTCAATGCAATATTTTTAACATTTTTTGTATTATATCTTTTGTTGCTTCTTAATCTATAAGTAATAGAAATTCCTTATTAATTCGGTTGCTTTGGAATTTATTAACACAAGTTACAATTTATAGCATTTCCTTTTTAATAGTTTGTAACAAGACAAAAAAGAGGAGCCGCTAAAAGTGAAAAAAAAATTATATTGTTGAAATGAATCGAACAATTTTAATTTATTTGATGCCCTTAATGAATTATACTAGTATATGTATATCAAAAAATTATATATTCACTTCCCAGAACACAAGTGGTCCTAATTACATCTCCATAATGGAAGAAAACCATTGATTAAAAGAAAAAACACAATGCATTTAGAGACCCAAAAATAAAACTCACTCTCTTTTGAATGAATGTGTGTTGTCTTTTATGTTGCTGAGCACATCATGATGGCTTAAAATTTAGTCGATCGCCTAAAGCCAATGGGCAAAGAGGATGACATGACTCTAGATTAGATTACTAGACTCTGGATCAACTTTAAGAATGAGTGTTTTAATTCGATTGGTTTATCTTGAAAGGAATCAGGACTAGGTAACCTCTTTTATGTTTAGACTTGGAAAAGACCTAGAAGAATAAGTAGTTTTTGACACAATTGGTATATCCTGAAAGGACTCAAGATTGGGTGATCTTTATTATTTTTAGACCTGGAAGAGGTCAAGAAGAAAACATGTAGTTTTGACCCAATTGGTATATCTTAGAAGGACTCAGGATTAGGTGATCTCTATTGTGTTTGGACTAGAAAGAGATCAAGAAGAAAACATATGGTTTTTAACCCAATTAGTATATCCTAGAAGGAATCAGAACCTGGTAATCTCTATTGTATCCAATGTAAAAACCACTACTGCGAACTCCAAATCATGAATAGGATAGTTCTGCTCATGCGACCTTAACTGCCTAGAAGCATACGCTATCACATTTCCATTTTGCATCAGTACACAATCAAGTCCATTTTTAGAAGCATCACTATAAACCACAAATCTTACCTATCCTAAAGGCATTATCAACACTTGTGCTTCCACCAAACACCACTTCAATTCTCAGAATACTTCCTCACACTTATCAGTCTAATCAAATCGACTTCCCTTATAGGTCAATTTGGTCATGGGTACTGCAATCGTGGAAAACCCTTCCATGAACCTCCTGTAATATCTAGCTAATCCTAAGAAGCTCCTCATCTCTGTCACATTAGTCGATCTCAGCCTATTCACTACTACTTCTATCTTGCAAGGATCTATAGAAATACCATTAGCTGAAACCACGTGACCTAAAAATGCTACATCGTTCATCTAAAAATCACATTTCTTGAGTTTGGTATACAACCCTTCTTTTCTAAGTTTCTGCAATAGTAACCTCAAATGCTAGCCATATTCCTCATTGCTCTTACAATAGATTAATATATTATCAATAAACATAACTACAAATTGATCTAAATATAGCCTAAACACCCTGTTCATTAAGTCCATAAATACCGCAGGAACATTAGTCAGACCAATGGCATCACCAAGAATTCGTAATGCCCATATCTTATCTTGAAGGCAGTCTTGGTTACGTCTGTAGCTTTAACTCTCATCTGATGATACTCCGATTGCAAATCAATATTAGAGAATGTCCTTATCCCTTGCAATTGATCCAGCAAGTTATCAATATAGGGTAAGGGATACTTATTCTTGATAGTGACCTTATGAAACTCCTTGTAATCAATGCACAACCTTAAATTGCCATCCTTCTTCTTTACAAATAGTATTGGTGCTCCCTATGGTGACACACTAGGGTGAATGAATCCTTTATCCATTAATTCTTGCAACTACACTTTCAACTCCACCATGTCTACTGGCATCATTTGATATGGAGCTCTCGATATTGGCCTAACTTTGGGTTGGAGACCAATACCAAACTCCACCTCTCTATCTAGGGGAAATCCTGGTAGTTTATCTAGAAACACATCAGGAAAATCCTGAACTATGGGTATATCTTCCAATGGTTGATGCTCAGAGTGAGCATCCACTATAGACACTAGATACGCTTTTCCAAACTAAACTCATGACTCCCATTGCCAAGATAAGTTTAGGCACTCATCCTTTAGATAAACTCTTAAAGATAATGCCAACTTCATCTAGGATATTTAAAGTGACCTGCATAGTTCTTCAATTTACCTTAGCCTCATACTTGGACAACCAATCCATAGCCAAAATAATATACAATCCTTTCATATCTAACATAATCAGATCAGTAACAAATTGTCTACTCTCAATCACTATAGGGATGTCATGGCACATTTCAGAAGCTATACTAACTGTCCTCAAAGGAGTAGACATTTTCACATTATCATAAGATACTTAGGTAGACAAACTCTAACCACAAATACTATAGAGAAAAATAATCAAGAAGCACCAGGATCAAACAAAACATGTGCCAAGTAATCACAAACATAAGGATTACCTATCACCTCCAATGCCCGAGCCTCCTGAACATTGGCTGCCTGAATGACTGCTACAAGCTGTGACCTTTGTCCATCATACTGGTGCCCAGGTGCCTGATATGATCTCTACTCTCATGCCCATAATACGCATGTTATTATTACTAAAACATGATTCCCTAGGATTAGACACATCCTATAAATACATCATCATTATCAAGTCATCCTCATAATTGAGACTCATATACAACCTCTTATCAAGGCATCATCATCACGACATACTCATCATTAGGACTCACTAGGAACAAGGACACAAAGTGTGTCTTACCCACAAGTTATAAATCATCACTATTCAAATATTATATATATCATGCCATCTAGACATATTCACATCTCACAAGTGCCACAACCATGCCACCAAGGCATATCTACCCACCACTGGTGTCACACCATCTCCATACCATCAAGGCATAATAACACCCCTAGATAGATGTCACTCACCATGCCTCCCAGGACCAACCATACCGCATGAGAGTCATAAATCACCAAGTTATATTTTTACCACACTATCATCAAGATACCACCATATATCACATAGTCATTTAAAGTTAAGTAGCTAGCACATAAGCAAGACATGCATTTGATCCTATAGCAAAGCGAGCTAGGGTCTCTAATGTCATTCCCTAGTCTAGTGCTTTAGTCTAGTGCTTCCTTGATAATAATGAATTCACTTACTTCTACTCATCATTTCCATTCTATCCCTCTTGTCTATTAGCTATTGTCATGCCCTCATGAGACTTTTGCTCTGATACTACTCTATAACACCCCCACTTCTAAGGTGCAACATACTTATATTTCAAAGAAGGATTCTACCAAAAATCCAACAAAATCTCCCCTGAAATATAAGGGTTTCTATACTTGTATATATAATCATTACAATCTTACATACATCCATAGTCCCTAGAATCAATTAACAGTCTCATAGCATGACAATAAACTAAATAATCATGGTTCAACTCCATATACAATCACAAATCCATATGTTGGCTCATACGCCACATCAGAAGTCTGAATTGTACTCCTTATGAACGTCTAAAGAATAACAAATGAAAGAATAAATTACATCACATCTCCTCTCATCCACAACTAATCAAGAAATAGGAATAATAAATGAATTCAACATGTTCCTCATCCTCTCATTTGCTAATACGCCTAGTCCCCTTCCTAAGCACCAACTCACGATTAGGCTTCTCCATCATTCTGGGCATCTAAATTTATAAAAGAAAGAAAGAGTGAGTTTGGGTAAACTTAGTAAGTAGGAAAAGAGATAGAAAATAATGAAAATTAAATAAATTACAATTGAGCTCAAATCATGTCAATGCAAACTATGCCATAAATGCAATGAATGCTCATAGATACATATATATCATAATTATAAGTCACTAGGGCAAATGTAAGCCACACGGGTGATCAACAAGCCTCACAGGCAATGTATGCAACACAGGTAATCAATAATCCACATAGGTAACATATGCCACACAAGTGATCAACAAGCTACACAGGCAATGTACACCAAAGAGGTGATCAATAAGCCAAACAGGTAACATATGAAACACAGGTGATCAACAAGCCACACAAGAAAAGTATACCACACAAGCGATCAACAATCCACATAGGTAACATACGCCACATAGGTGATTAACAAGCCACACGAGTAACATATGCCACATAGGCAATCAACAGTCCACATAGGTAACATATGTGACATAAGCAATCAACAAGCCACATAAGCAATCACCAACAAAACTACTATGGGCATATAACATATAATTATATAACCACATGCATGCCAATGCAATATCATCTCCAAAAATAACTCAAATCACATAGCCAAAAGCTCCAATCATAATACAAATAGCATGTGGTCAAATCAAACATAAAGTGTTTTCATAAATTCAAATCACAATGCAATAAAAATAAATACTGATCAAACTTGGTGCCATATATATATATATGTACATATGGGATACGGGATACCTCCTATCCCCCACAATCACATGTTCTTAAAACTTGATAAACATCCACCTATATCAAAACATAGGATATCCACTACCCCAATAGCCCACACATGCATATAAAAGTCACTAATATCATGGGATGTTCATTATCACCAACCATGTATACATGCTTAGGTTAAAAACATGGGATGATCAATATCTCCATCCATCATACATGCAACCAAGAAAGAGCCTATTTACCTATGTGAAGAATCATCTTACACTTTCTTGGATTCAATAACTCTCCAACTCCATAACTTCTCATTGCTAGTCCCTTTCAGATGGTGACTCAAGAGGGGGGGTGAATTGAGTCTTTAAAATTTTTGGCTAGATAATAATCAAAGTGCAAGATTGAAGAAATTATTGATAATATAATACACTTAGATAAATATTTTTATAGTGGTTTGGCCCTTCGCTTAGGTTCCTACTCTACTTCTTTGAGTTTGCCTTCTCTACTAAACTCAGGTTTCACTAACACCTTCTTTGATTAGTAACTTTTTGATCAAACAAATACACCTGTTGGTTTCCAATCTCACCAACTAACTTATACAAATACCAAGCAAGTATCCTACTTGCTTTCACTACACATAGGTAAGTTCTCAAACTTGTAGAGATATGCAAAAATAAATATGTAAAAATATTAATGCCTCTAACAGGTCAATTTTGTATAAAGTTTGAAAGCAATAAACAAAAATAATATAACAATAAAAGCAACAGGATTCAATTTCTAGAAGTGATTAAATGAATGACTTTGAATACTTCTTTGAATGAACTGTAGTGAAGTTGAAATCGTGGAAGAAAAGCCTTAAAGACTTAGTAAATGCTCTTTCTTATTTTTCAGTGTTAAACTCTTATCTTCTTCATTCTCACTTAACTTCTTTCATATTTGAGATCTCTGACTTTCTCTGCTGTGGTAGGTGAGAATCATTAAATGGTGAGAAACATTAAAATTTAAAACCATTATACTTTTAGTGAGGCTTTTGAGGTTATGAATTAGCTTCAGTTCCTCAAAGGTTTTAAGTAATATGAATTTTTTCGCATAGTTCACATAGGTCACCATATCTCTGGATGCATCAAAAATGTGTTTTGGAGGCTCCGAAGTAGTACGATAGCAGTATCTTGCATTAGGATTGTGAAGGTTGACTCCAAAGGTGTTCTTTGTCTCTGAAGCGATTGTTCTGTGACTTCAAAGGACTAATTATTAACTCCGAAGTGTTTTCTTATCTCCAAAGTACCTTTCTTCTAACTCCAATGAGTCATGTTATCTGAATAGTATTTTGATAACATGACTCCGAAGTACTTGACTTAACTCTGAAGCTTATAATTTCATAACTCTGAAGTATTTTCTTATCTCCAAAGTACCTTTCTTTACTTGACTCTGAAGCAACTTGATTGGCTCCGAAGTGATTTAATTGATCTCAAAGGGTGTGAGCTTATAACTCTGAAGAGTATCATCTATCTTTGTGCTATAGTGGTTCCAAGATGTCTATCTAAGCTCCAATGTGTTTTTCGCTGAATCTGACACTTGTGACCTTGTGATCCTGAAAGGTTGTTTGTTTGTCGCTAAAGTTTTCTAGTGGATCAAAAATGCCTTTTGCTTACTCCAAAATTTGTGACTTTGAGACTTCAAGGGGATTTCCTTCTATTTTCAAAATGCTTCATTGGCTCCGAAGAGTTGACCTCTTATCTTCGAAATGCTTTGAGCAACTCCAAAGGGATGATATTTAAGCTTGAAGTTGACTCCAAAGCTTCCTTGAAAACTTTAAACTTTCTATTTTTTTCTTATATTTATGATTTATATATTTAGATTTCTTGAGTATTTACTTGGTTTCTTCCTTTGATCATCATGAAGATTATTCTTAAGTTAAGTATTAAAAATTATTTCTGCAAGATGCTTAAGAATAAATTATTAGTACCTTAATGTTTCACTCATGTCTTTGCTCATCATCAAAACATTGTTGGTTAAAAATGTTCATTAGCAAAATCAAGCAATTTTAAGAGTGTATGTTCAACATTCCCCCCTTTTTGATGATAACAAAACACTAAGTGATGCACGTTTCAAAACTTATCTAACAATAAACTTAAAGCAACTTAATTGAATGAGTTTCTATGAATTCTTATTGATTCAGTGCAGCTCCCCCTGAATGAGTGTATAAAACTTTAACTATATTTCATACAAAAATTTCATATCAAAAAAAAAATTTCATACTTTTAGTACATTTTCTCCCCCTTTTTGTCAGAATCAAAAAGGTGGAAAGAAACATAAGGAAGTTACATAACCTATCTCATACAAAGTGGATTATAGACATACCTAATTATAAGAGAATACATCCAAAAAAATTACATCAGAGTAATAGAATTAACGAGATGGTTTGGGTTTTCTTTTATAGGTTTTAAAAAAGGGTTTAGGTTTAGGCTTAGAGGTTGATGGTTTAGGAGATGGCTTGGGTCTTTTTGCTGGAGGAGATGGAATGAAAAATGAATCCTTTGGGATTGTTGAAGGGGGTTTGTGGGTATATGCTATGGGTCCATAATCAAAGAGATAAATGAAATAAAGGCATTCTCTAAATTATAGATCTAGCAGCTTAGAAAAGCTACAGGAGTCCCTTTTAAGAGGGCCTATATATTTCCATTCTTTCAAGCTATGTACTCTTGATGGTACATGGTTAGTCTGGAGAGAGGAGCCTTTATGTTCCTTTGGAGATGGAATCCTTGGCTTCCTTTTGGGTTTGGTCTAGATAGCTTGTTGTATGGGAATGGACGGAGGTTTTTTGGACGCTTTTGGTAGTGGTGTGGTTTTTGGTTTTCTAGTTGTCCTTGGTTTTGGAGTTGGTTTGTGGGAAGGTGATGTTTTCGGTTTTCTGGCTGTCTTTGGAGAAGGTGATGTTTTTGGTTTTGGAGTGGGGGGCAATTTGGGATAATTCACTCAAATTTTATGAAGAAATGATTAGGATAAGGAAGTGGAAGATTGTCAACAATAGCTTGCAAATTTGTTGTAGACTAGAACAAAGATTATTCCTCAGTTATGTAAATATTATTGAAAGGTCCTGAGGGAGATGGAAAAACTATTTTAGGGGGCCTTGATGCTAGAAGCATCTGAAGAAGCATTTCTGTATATGCATCTTGAAAAGATGCCAACTAAGGAATGTTGATTTCATGGCCCATGGGAGTGAGAGGAGGATCGGGGATTAGTATAATTCTAGAGTATTCTGATGTGTGATTTGTGGAAATAGAAGTGTAGAAGGATGAATGTAAAGATTGTGAGATAGAAACATTTTGGTAATGTAAGAATTTATTTTTCATTAAGCAAAGAATTCAAAGTATGTGAGTCTAATTGGATTATAGACACGAAGAAGAATATCATAGTTTTCTTCTTTTAGTTTTGGAGGAACTGGTTGACGAATTGATGGTGTATTCCATTCTAGAGGAATTTCATCAATTCGTTTAGGAATGAGTTCTCCTGATAGGAAGAGATCTTTTAAAGTCTAGTCAAGGAATTTAGGAAGAAAATAAGTAATATGAAGTGGAACATCAGTAGGATATGTTCCATATCTAACAATGGCTCTGTTTGGATTAGAAAGGTCCTCAGGTAGGTTTGGAAAGACTTCAATGGTTGGAACTAATGGTGGTTGTGATGGACAAGAAGATTGTGTTAATGGAGGGGAAGAAGTGATGTCAGTAGATTGACTCATAGGTTGAGCAACCTCTGGAATTGTAAGAGATGATGGGTGAGGAGACTATATGGGGGAAGACATCACCATTATGGGAGAGTTGGTTCTAAATGGAGAGAAGTGATGTGGGGGGTGAAGAGTAATGAATTGGAGGTGGAGAGAAATGAGGGTGATAAGTTTGACTTATGAATAACTTTGCTAGATGTAGAGAGTCAAATCGTTGATCAATCTTATCAGATCTCAAGATCATGGATGACATGGCATTGTTAAGTCTTTCATCCATTCTGTTCATCTGAAGAGCTAGAGTAGATAGAAAGTGTTCAATATTCGTCAATCTATCTTCTAAGTGGTGTGGGATGGGTTGTGTAGTGAGAATTGAAGTAATTGGTATGGATAGTTGATGAGGAGTGGGTCTTATGGGTGATGGAGACTTGATGGTAGTGTAAGATGGGGTGGTTGCTGCTACTGGTAGTTCATTTTCTCTTACAAAAATCTCTTCTAACTCCTCTATTCTGATGTCTTTCTTCTTCTCTTGGAGTGTCTGTACTTTCTTGTTCCATATTCTCTTCTCTTGCTATTCGTTCTACTTCTTCTTCTTCTTGCTCTGGTCTGGATCTCTTCAGTTATATTGCCCTTCTAGGCTTTTCATTGATCCAATCTTGTGAAGTTTTCTTGAAACCTATTCTTTTCAGTGTCTTCTCATCATTTGTGTCTGAGTTTCTTGAAGATTCTCTTTGTTTCTCAGACAAATTGACACATGCTTCCCTTATTAGCTTGGTTAGAGCCATTACATAAGGAAGAGGGAATCTTGAGGTGCTCTTTATTGAATAAATATGATTTGACATAATTTTTGCTAGATGCGCTCTCTTTCTATTCTTGAGAGCCCACAGTATTCTTCCATCCTTCTCTGACACACCTCCTATGGCTCCTTTTCTTATGTACACATTGTTAATTACAATCATATAGCTAGTTTGATATTTATACTCAAATGGCTAGAGTAGAGATAATTCTCTCTCTCATCAATTTCTGCTCCTGCTAAATCTGAGAATATGTCTGGTTGGCCATTCTAGTTTAGCTTCTATTAGAGGGAGATTAAAGCATCTTCTCAAACTATCTATGGATAAATCTACTTCTACTTCTCCTATCCATGATCTCTCTATTCTAATATCAATATTGTGTATTAGATCTCTTAAAAGTCTTGGATAGAAATTGTGTCTGAAACTTACATATTCTATCCATCCTTGATGTTTAAACCAAGCACATACTTCCAATTTCATGCCACTATCTCCAAAAATATCAAAACTAAAAACCGTTTCTTTGATAATCTTCCTATCATGATATCTTTCTATATACCTATAGTAATTAGCCTCATTGTTTAGAAATATTACCTCAAGTGTATTTATTTCAGGCCTGACTCTCCTAGCTACTTTGTTCTGGATATCCTTCTCTTTCCTTCCTCTTTCCATCTTCTGAGTTGGTGGTTTCCTTTGTTCTTGCCATTGCAGTAGAGAAGGATTGGATTTAGGATGCTGTGAATGTTTCTAGACTGAGATGGGAAAGATTGATGAAGAAGTTATGATGGAGAGTTTGGTTGAATGAAGGAATTTGAATCAAGCGGGAAGATGAAGGATTTTCTCTGAAAGGGGTTCTTCGGATGCTTGAAGAGAGGGGTTTTAGGTTCTTGGAGTTCTTTGAATAATTAAATAGGATTTCAAGATTTTAGTTTCTCCAAAACATTTTCGAAGGCTCCAAAACAAGTAAGTGCGCTCTTTGGAGGCAACGAGTTTATTTTACTTTGGTGACTGTGAATCCTTACTTCGGAGGAAACATAGCCCATCAGAGGCTACAAAATAGATTTCGGAGGTACCAAAGTTTTATTTTGGAGGCATGGAATTCTTCAAAGGCATTTTAGTCCATTATCAGAGGGTCCCAAGGAAGTTTCAGAGGCTCCAAAATGTTCTGAATTTTCAAAATTTTCCTTTTGTGCATTTTTCATAGGAATTATCATTAAAGAACATATTTTCCATTATATAGATGTTTTATTAACTTTAAACTTAAGCATTTGGATCTAAAACACCTATATCTCTTCTTAGTTTACTGAATCTGTCTTCTGGTAGAGGTTTAGTAAAGATGTCTGCTAATTGATTTTCAGTAAGCACAAATTCTAAACATATATTATGATTTTGAACATGATCTCTAATAAATTGGTGCTTAATTTCTATATGTTTTGTTCTGGAATGTAAAACTAAATTCTTTGTCAAACTTAAGGCACTAGTATTATCACATTTATAGAGATATCAACAAAGTTAAGACCAAAATCTTTTAATTATTCTTTCAATTAAAGAATCTAAGCATAGTAACTGTCAATTGCTACATATTCTGCTTTAGTAGTTGATAATGCCACAGATATCTATTTCTTGGAAAACCATGATATGCTCATGCTTCCTAGAAATTGACAAGATTCTGAAGTACTCTTTCTATTTACTTTATATCCACCAAAATTTGCATCTAAGTACCCTACTAAGTTAAAATTAGCACCTTTTAGATACCACAAACCGAGGCTTGGTATGTCTAAAAGGCATCTAAAGATTCTGTTTACCGCAATTATGTATAACTCTTTGGGATCTAACTGAAATCTAGCACATATGCAGACATTAAACATTATATCTGGTCTACTTGCAGTCAAATATAATAATGATCCTATCATACTTCTATAGAATTTGTTATATACTAATTTATCTCTTTCATCTTCGTCAATCTTTATTGAAGTGCTCATTGATGTTTCATATCTTTTACCATCTTCAATATTGAATTTCTTTAAAAGTTCTTTTATATACTTGACTTGGTGGATGAAAATTTCTTCCTTTCCTTGTTTGATTTGTAGTCCCAAGAAGAAGTTGAGTTCACCCATCAAGCTCATTTCAAATTCTCCCTACATAGTCTTAGGAAAGTCTTGATAAGGATTTTTATTAGTTGCACCAAATATTACTTCATCAACATTAATTTGAACTATAAGTATATATTTCTTTGCATGCTTAATAAAGAGATTGGTATACACTTTACCCCTTGAAAAATATTTTTCAATCATAAATTTGCTTAGCCTCTCATACCAACCTCTAGGAGCCTATTTCAAACCATAGAGGGCTTTCTTGAGTTTGAATACATGACTTGTATAATGAGGATCTTCAAACCTAGGGGGTTATTCCACATATACCTCTTCATTAATGAACCCATTCAAGAATGCACTCTTTACATCCATTTGATATAGTTTAAAATCCATATATGATGCAAATACACGAAGCATTCTAATGGCTTCAATCCTTATAATAGGGGCATATGACTCTTTAAAGTCAATACCTTCTTCTTGATAATACCCCTTTGCAACTAATCTTATCTTATTTCTCACCATAATTCCTAATTCATCCAGTTTGTTCCTGAAGGCCCATTTTGTTCTTATAACAGATTGATGGTTTGGTCTTGGAACAATGGTCCACACATTTCTTTTAAATTGATCCAATTCTTTTTGTGTAGCTAAAATTTAGTTTTCATCTTCTAATGTTTGGTCTATGTAAGTTGGTTCTAATTTGAGAAATAAAAGCAAAATTGGTACATATTTGGTGATAGGATGATTTAGTTCTAAATTTATCAAACACATCATCAATTATTTATTTTTCAAGATGACCATCCATAAACCTCTAATCTTTGGGAAGAGATGAGTTACCTTCCTCATTTACTTCTATTGTGGATGGTTTAGCTTTATCCATTATTGTCTCTAATAGTGGAGCTTCTATTTTTTTGTCTTGTAATCTCAATTTCTCCACATGTTTTGGAAGATTATCTGTCTCATCATCAAAATCACTATTTCTCTTCATGGAGTTAGTATGTTCATCAATAACATGGATAGATTCCTCTACAATCTTAAGTCTCAGATTGTACACTCTAAATGCTTTGCTAACATTGGAATAACCGAAAAATATGCCTTGATTAGATCTACTATCAACATTTCTTAGATTTTCTTTGCCATTGTTAAGAATAAAGCATTTATAACAAAAGGTTTGAAAATATGAAATATTTCATTACTTGCTAAAGTATAATTCAAATAGAATTTTGTTGAGCATGAATCTAACAAAAATTTTGTTAATAATATAATATGCGGTGTTCATTACTTCAACCCAAAAATACTGTAGAAGGTTATATTTACTCAACATTGTCCTTGCCATCTCTTGCAAGGATTTGTTCTTTCTTTTAACTACTCCACTTTGTTAGGGGTGTTCTTGGTGTAGAAAAAGTTTGAAAAATACCATTGCTTTCACAAAAATCAGTGAATCTATTATTTTCGGACTCTCCACCATGATAACTCCTTATGGTAATGTTTGGAAAATACTTCAAAGAATGAAAAAGCTTCATCTTTTGATGTTAGAAACATTACCTAGGTAAATCTACTATAGCCATCCATAATAACTTATGTGTAATGTTTCCCTCCAAGGCTTCTTTTCCTTATTGGTTCAACTAAATCCATATGTAGCAATTAAAGGGATTTGGTTATGTATACTTCTTTGTTTGACTTGAATGATTCTTTTACTTGCTTACCTTTCATGCAAGCATCACACAACTTATTATCAAATTTAAGTTTTTGTAAGTCAATACTAGATCTTTATTATATAATCTTTCAATCAACTTTTTGTTGGGATGTCCTAGCCTTCTATACCACAACATATATTCATTATCATTCATAATAAGACACCTAGCTTGAATATTAGAAAGATCAATCAAATATACATTTCTATATCTTTTACCATATACTATAACTGATTGAGACTTATCTAGTATAGAATAAAAATAAGATTCAAAAACAACTTTGTAGCCTTTGTCATAAAATTGACTTATGCTAAGAAGATTATGTTTCAATCCTTCTACTAAAAGTACATCTAAAATTGTAGTAGATAGTGGTTGGCCGACCTTACCGTTCCCAACTACTCTACCTTTACCATTATCACCAAAGGTTACTATTCTACTAGATTTCAATTTTAGCTCCACGAACAGTTCCTTATTCCCTGTCATGTGCCTTGAGTAACCATTATTAATATACCACTTGCTGCTCTTTGTGGCTTCCAAGCACACCTACATGGATAAAGTTAAGTCTTAACTTTTCATACCCATTTGGGAATGGGTCTAGGTGGGTTAGTTGCAAGTAATGTTGGTTCCCATTGTTTCTTCGGCAATACTATTTTAACTAAAGGAGTTTGGGTTGTATTTACTACATTTGCAACTGTCTTTGGAACCCAAATCATAGTTTGTTTAGGCTTAAATTTTTTGTGTTGTTCTTATTCACTTTTTTTCTTTGGTTTCATTCTTAACAACATGGAAGTTAATGTCTTTTTCAGAGCATTATTGTCATCTATAACTTGCTCAAGTGTGTTAATGGTATTATTGCTATTCTTAAGCTTAGAATTTTCTACCTTGATTTTGGAGCATTCATTTGTAATTCTTTTGAGCACTCTTTTAGTCTCTTTGTACTTCTTTTTTGAAGTCATAAAATTTGAATATAATTCTTCTAACATTTCTTCATAACTGGGAATTTCAAAATCAGAATTTACCTACTCTTCATAGATTACCATGAAGCTGATCCCCTTATGAAGTTCATCTCGAATGCTTTTGCTTGAGAGAGTTGGCTAATTTGAGCTTCATGTTGTTCTCCTTTCTTACTCTCAATTTCATTTGTAATATTCTCTAGTATCTCTCATACTACTAGAGCTTTCTTCTTCTAGAATTCTCTATTGTTGTTGTTGCTATTATTCTTTTTGTCAAAGTATGAGTTGTAGCTCTTCTTTTACTGATCATTTTGTCTTTTGTCTTCCTCTAGAGAGTCATACTTCATGTGTCCAGGTTTCCCACAATTGTAATAGGTGGGTAGTTCTTTCTTTCTATCATTCCTTGAACCATTTCAAAACTTTTTTTTCTTTAGCATGATTTGAATCTTCTTGTAATCATTGCTATTTCCTCATCTTCATCTCCACTCGTGGATGCATCAATTTGGGATTCATCATTCTTTGACTTAGCTTTAAGAGTAATTGCCTTCTTGCCCTTTGGTTCTTTTGTATTTTTCTGTTTCATTAACACCTCATGAGTCATAAGAGAACCCATGAGCTCTTCCAAACTCATTGTGTCCAGATTCCTTGCTTCCTAGATTGCTGTCACTTTGGACATCCATTGCTTTGACAAAGATCTCAAGATTTTATTCATCATTTTGGGCTCTACATACTTTTCTCCTAGATTTTTTAGCCCATTTGTTATCTTTTGAAACCTTCCAAACATGTGTGAGATAGACTTTGTCTCCTTTATGTCGAAAGCTTTATATTCCTATACAAGAAGATTTATCTTAGTTTCTCTTACTTGCTTTGTGCCTTCATGTGAAACCTCTAGTTTGTCCCAAGTTTTCTTTGTTGTATTGTGAGAGGATATCTTGTCAAATTCAGAGGATGTAAGAGTGTAATAAAGGCAATTCTTTGCCATGGCATCTTTTTAAGCTGCTACAATGTCCTCAACAATGTATTTATCTTCAGTATTTAGGACAATCAAACCATCTTTGATGGTTTTCCATAACTGATAATCTTTGATAATCAAGAAAATTTTTATTCTTATCTTCCAATATCCATAGTTTGTACCATTAAATAGTAGAGGTCTGAAAGTAGATTGACCTTTAGTAGAAGTGTTGTGGAAATAGCTAGCCATAGAGATCTCTTCACAAGTTATATGATTGGATTAGTAATGTATAATTGTTAAAGCCTACTCTGATACCAATTGTTAGTCTTGTTCAGATGATGACTCAAGAGGGGGGGGGGTGGTGAATTGAGTCTTTAAAATTTTTGTCTAGACTGAAGTGCACTTAGACATGTACTTAGACATGTATTTTTATAGTGGTTTGGCCCCTCACTTAGGTTCCTACTCTACTTCTCTGAGTTTGCCTTCTCTGCTAAACTCAGGTTTCACTAACACCTTCTTTGATTAGTAACTTTTTGATTAAATAAATACACCTGTTGGTTTCCAATCTCACCAACTAACTTATACAAATACTAAACAAATATCCCACTTGCTTTCACTACACATAGGCAAGTTCTCAAACTTGCAGAGATATGTAAAAATAAATGTGTACAGATATTAATACCTTTAACAGGCTAATTTTGTACGAAGTTTGAAAGCAGCAAACAAAAATAATATAGTAATAAAAGAGCAAGATTCAATCTCCAGAAGTAGTTAAATGAATGACTTTAAATGCTTCTTTGAATGAACTACAGTGGATTTGAAATCATGGAAGAAAAGCCTTA
This sequence comes from Pouteria campechiana, assembly GCA_036873735.1. Classification (NCBI taxonomy): domain Eukaryota; kingdom Viridiplantae; phylum Streptophyta; class Magnoliopsida; order Ericales; family Sapotaceae; genus Pouteria; species Pouteria campechiana. The sequence continues at coordinate 78,656 of JAYJMB010010531.1, forward strand.
AAGACTTAGTAAATGCTCTCTCTTATTTTTCAGTGTTAAAGTTTTATCTTCTTCATTTTCACTTAATTTCTTTTATATTTGAGATCTTTGACTTTCTCTATTATGGTAGGTGAGAATCATTAAATGCTGAGAAATATTTGAATTTATAGCCATTGTACTTTCAACGAGGTTTCGGAGGTTATGAATTAGCTTCAGATCCTCTGAGCTTCTAAGTAATATAACGTTTTTTGCACAACTCACACAAGTCATTGTTTCTTCGAATGTATCAAAGATGTGTTTTGGAGGCTCTGAAGTAGCACAATAGTAGTATCTTGCATTGCGATCATGGAGGCTAACTTCAAAGGAGTTCTTTATCTCCAAAGTGATTGTTTCATGACTTCAAAGGACAAATTATGAACTCTGAAGAGTTTTCTTGTCTCCAAAGTACCTTTCTTCTAACTCTAATAAGTCATGTTCTCTAAAGAGTATTCTGATAACTCCGAAGGCTATTATTCATTGTCTCTAAAATGCTTTGTCGACTTTGAAGTACTTGACTTAACTTCAAAGCTTGTAATTCCATAACTCCAAAGTGTATTACCTGACTCCAAAGATTTTGGACCCATGACTCCGAAGCAACTTGATTGGCTCCAAAGTGATTTAATTGACCCCAAAGGGTGTGAGCTTATAAATCCAAAGTAGTATCATCTATCTTTGAAGTGCTTCAGTGGCTCTAAGACGTCTATCTCGGCTCTGATGCATTTTTTACTGAATTTGACACTTGTGACTTCATGATCCCAAAAGGTTGTTCCTTTGTCTTTCAAGTTTTTTGGTGCTCTAAAATGCCTTTGCTGACTCCGATGTTTATGACTTCATGACTTTGAGGGGATTTCCTTCTATTTTTGAAATGCTTCATTGGCTCTAAATAGTTAACCTTTTATCTCCAAAATGCTTTGAGTAACTCCAAAGGGATGAGATTTAAACTTGAAGTTGACTCCAAACTTCCTTGAAAACTTTAAACTTTCTATTTTCTTCTTTTAAGTATATTTGTGATTTATATACTTAGATTTCTTAAGCGTTTACTTGGTTTTTTCCTTCGATTATCATGGAGATTATTCTCAAGTTAAGTATTGAAAAATATTTCTGCAAGATGCTTGAGAATGAATTGTTAGTACCTTAATGGTTCACTCATGTCTTTACTCATCATCAAAGCTTTGTTGGTTAAGAATGTTCATCATCAAAATCAAGCTATTTTAAGAGTTTATTTTCAATACTCATGCATGCTCAATTTACCCTACATATGTCACATGTATCGTAATTTTCAACCTCACCTTGTTTCTTACAGAAACAATTAATTAAACATATAGCATATATTAAAACATACTAAATGGATTTTGTTTTCAATTATACTGGTGTGTTGTCTTAGGCAACCAAATTTAGAATCTTGCTCTAATTAAATTATCTATAGTAGTATGCATAACAGTTGATTCCATGGAGAATATCTAGCTTAATTTTATGCAATGTGAACAAGAAATGGGGGTTTTGAATGTAATGAAGAAAGTGTTATAAAAAAATATATTAGAGGAAAAAACTTTGGTTCAAGTCAACATCCGCACTCAGAATCTCATAACTGATCATTGAAACAATTATAAATCAATTCACACTTTGAATATTCACCACTGAAATTATTTTTCTTATCTCTCCTTTGACATAGTCAATTAGAAACATGCTATTCAATTAATCCCAACTACTAAACAACCTCAGGCACGCACTAGAGATTTAATTTACTAGCAACCTTAAGATTTGTAGAGATTGATGAAGCTAAACAATACAAACACATGCAGTTACATTTAATTTAGTTAAATATTCTTCCTAAGATTTAATAACTGCAACAATAGCAAATTATTAAACCCTATTGCTTCATAGATTAGAGGGATCAAATAATTATGGATTTGATATGTAATCTAACAATAGATTGTAATGAATAATAAACTAGTAGGCATCTTAGCAATTAAACACAACAATTATAATCATAAATAAAAATGAGCATTCAATACTGAGAGTATGTCTTGAACAATTAAAATAAATTAGAACTCATAGAATATTGATTCTGAGGCTTCTATCTCCTTAAACCAAGAATAAAAGTTTAGCCACACAAGGCCATTAAATCACAAAGAAAGTAAAATAAAAAAGAGAGAAGAAGAAGATTCTCTGTCGAAAGCCGCCAAAAAGTCCTTCTCAAACCCTATCAAAAGAACCCTCAAAAACCCTAAGAAATTACTATCTAAAATAGATCCAAAATACACAAAAATAAAAAAAATTTTGATCAGTCACTAGGGCTGCTAGTGCCACCTTGCTATCTGGTGGGGTGGTGTTGATTATGACTAAATGCCGACAGTGCTGGTTTGCTATCTGCCAAACATGCATCCACTATTTTCCCCATAACATCCTTATTTCAACTCAAAATTGTATGATTCTTTTCTAATTAGTTTGATAAATTAGAGATCTACAACTTTGATGTTGATTACTTTTTCCAAATCATCCACTAAATATGGAAAAATTGGTACACAAGTGATACCATGTGTAATCTTTAGCTCATTTTTGACATGTTTTAATACTTTCTCTACTCAATTGTCTTTCATGTAGTCTTTATCTCTTAGAACTCCAAACATGAAAGTTGTAAAAATTTTCTTATATTTCTAGAGCATCTTTAATCATCTCAATCGGAGGTCTGATGAGAGATCTATGCCCAAAATACAGATTGATGCTAAAGTTGTCCAAAATTATTTAATTGCCTTCTTTTTGCACTTAACAACTCCATTTATCTCCTAAATCAAAATATAAGAATAATGAGTATATTTAGGAATCAAATAAGTGTAGAATGCTAAGTATTAAGGGAATAAAATATGACATTTTGCATTCTTATCGTATTCCCCCACTTAACTCTTGCACATCCTCGGGCAAAACTCAAATTCATTCTCTTCCAAAAGAACATCAAGGTTGCAATTATCATAAATAAAGAATAACCAAAACTCTTCAAAACTCATAAAATATCATGAAAAAATCATTCTTACATAATCTACAATCATTTAGTAAGTATTCTTTCTTGAAGATGGATTAAACTAAATAAGTAGGACCCTCACAAAAATAAACACTACTCTCATGTATTTGAAGGGTATATGTTCTGCTCAAATTCATTCCAATGATAATGATCTACCATAAGCTTGCATATCTTATCATTCTCCATTACTAGGATCACATGCATATCATGAATCATAAAGACTTTATGGGTTATAATGGGGTTTAGGGTAAAGGTGAGAAATATTTTGAGATGTAGCTCAAAAGTCATTTAGTGAAGCACAAATAAATCAACTCAAGCTCAAATATCTAAGACATATACAATCACTTGTTTTCTTTAGCATCTTTCATATTTGAATACATGATGTATAAACAAATCCAATCTCTTGGAATTTGGATATTTTCTTTTTCTTTCTTTCTTTCTCACTTTGACATTTTTTTTCAATTTTAAGAACAATAACATGTTCCATTTCACCAATCATAGCCATACCAAAAATTTTGACACCCCCACACTTTATATTTTTTGTATACCCATACATAGCATAGTGATGGCCTATGCTCCTCTAGTTCTATGGCTTGGGTAAAAATATTACTTTTTTGGGTTATAATCTTGTAACATAGGTTCACAATAAAAGTCTATAAAGTTCAAAGGGGCACAACAAGAGGAAAAATTAGTCATAAGGAAAGGCTATTTGGCTCATGTAGCTCATAACAAAGAAGACCTTGATCATGTTCATGCATGCATGTATCAATGTGACCTCAAAGAGAATCAAGGCAAGTTCTAGAGAAATAAATCCATAAAAGAATATCTCTCATTAAGAAAAAGGATGAGATTGATGTGAATGTGTTAGTCTTAATGCTCAAAATCTCACTAGCTTTTGTCTATAAAATTTAGTTATCACCATTATCAAGAAAAATAACTAAACCAAGCAATTACAAATTAGAAGATTACTTAATCAATCATGTTCTTATGACATCCACAACCTTAAATCATAGGAAACTACCAAAACAAAGGGCAAAACTAACTTTCTCTCAATTTTTTTCAAAAATAAAAACAAAAACACAATCTAAACCTAAATCTAAATCCCTTCCCCCAAAAAATTTACATTATCTCCAATGTAAGGTCAAATGCAAAGAAGATGTAAAAATAACCATAATATAAATGTATAAATAAGAAAAAGAAATAAGGCAAAGAAACACAAACTCCCTTTAGGTTGCTTCCTAAGTAGCGCTTTTATTTATAGTCATTGGCTTTCTTCAATCTAGAGCAATTGTAAACTAGAAATAATGAAGCATGCATGTAGATGGGTCAATTTCTTTAATATCTTTCATTATACAATCGATAGCCCTCTTATGCTTCTTAAGAACTTGCACAAGCCTTTCTTCTTTTAATGCACTGAATTTAGTGGAGATGATTACTAGTAAAGTTTCTTCATCTCCAAGGAATGTGTACTTGAGGTGATTGGCAAGAGGCTTCAAATCTGGAATGGATGTCTATAAAACAGATGTTAAAGGGCTCTTGTTAGAAACTGGTAACTCAATGTAAGGATCATTACCTGATTTTGTAAACTTGGGAAAGTCATCCAATGCTGCAATAGTTTCCTGCAACTCAGTACTCAAAGGTAACACTTTATTCTCCTTCTCAAGATATTTACTAATGGCAATTTTCAATTCATCTTTTCCATTAAGTTCAAGAATCAATGACATCAATGGAGTAAACAGGTTCATCATCATCATCAGGATATTTCATGGCATCATAAATGTTAAGTTTAACAATTTCACCACTAAATTACATGATAAGTATGTCATTGTGAACATTTATCTTAGTCTTGGATGTCTTTAGGAAGGGCTTTCTTAATAGAATAGGAATAGTTTGATTACTATTCTCCATATCTAGCATATAAAAATTAGAAGGAAAAACTAAATCATTGACTTGCACAAGAACATCCTCAACTACACCTTTAGGATATGCATTGGATCTATAAGCCAATTAAATCACAACACCAATCTTATTAAAAGGTCCAAGTTTCAAAGAAGCATATAAAGAATAAGGCATAACATTAATGAAAGCTCCTAAATCTAACATGGCCTTTTCAAGTTTAGTATTACCTATCATGCAAGGGATAGTAAACATACCTGGATCTTTACACTTTGCAAGGAGTTTTCTTTAAATGATTGCAAAAACATTCTCTCCTACTCTCACCTTCTCATATGTCTAAAGTTTCTGTTTCTCTTTATTGTACACAATTCTTTCAGGAATTTAGCATAATGAGGTACTTGTTTAATTTTATCAAAAAGTGAAATATTTACCTAACACTTATGAAAAGTCTCAAATAGATCTTGATATCACTCAATTTTTTGAGATTTTACTAAAGCCTAAGAAAAAGTTGGTACTAGTTTATATTCGGAAAGAGGTGGAAACTTATGTTGAGTTACTTCATTGTCCTTAGGAAGGTTCTTGTCTACAATAACACCTTTCCCTTTTTCTTGTTCCATTGGTGTAGGAGTTACTTTTGCTATAATGTCAATCTCTTTACCACTCCTCAAAATAATTGCACTCATGTTCTCTTGAGTTCACCACTGTTTGAGAATGCAATTTTCCTTAATTTTGTATCTCCATTCAATTGATTGTGATAGCTATTTGACTTACCTGATTCTCCAAATCTGAATGCTAGCTTTTGTCTCCTGTTATAATTACAAAGTGTTAGTGTTAAGAGACTTAACAATATCTTCTAAAGACATACTAGAGTTAGAAGTTTATCCATATTATTATCTAGGTGGGTCTAACTACTTATACTATTGGAAGTTCGGGCGATTTTGAGTGTGGGATGATTTACTTATGGGTTCCCATACCTGCGCATTCACCTGCTCAGTAGGTTCTTCTTAAAGAGTTGGGCCCATCGCATTTACTTGCTTAGTAGGTTCTTCTTAAAGAGTTGGGTACATATCAGTTAGATGCCCTACCACCAAAAAATTCCACAAGCCTTCCCTGTCTACATATTTCCTACAACCAATTGACGAACGAGAGAAATTAAACTTGCAATCTGTTATTCAAGGGAAGAAACACTTATCTAATTAATAGACTTGGATAGAGAATCAAGCCTATTGCCAAATTATTGTGAGTGCCATGTTTGCAATCAAGTTCCTTGTAGCTTCAGGAGTTTTATCCATGTAAGCTCCTCCACTAGTTGCATCAATCATGCTCCTTTCAGTGGATAGAAGGCCCTCATAAAAATATTGAACGAGTAACTACTCACTAATCTGATGATAGAGGCGGCATATACATAATTTCTTAAAACGGTCCCAATATTCATATAAGGATTCTCCACTATGTTGTCTTACACCACAAATTTCCTTCTGAATGTTGGCCTCTCTTGAAGCTGAGAAATATTTCTCCAAAAATAATTTCTTCATCTCCTTCCTTGTTGTGATGCTCCTAGAGGGTAGATAATAGAGCCAATCCTTAGCCAAGTCTTTCAAAGAAAATGGAAAATCTCATAGTTTGATTTGCTCTTTAGTCACCTCTGTTAGTTTCATACTTGTGCACACCACATGAAACTCCTTTAGATGCTTATGGGGATCTTAACCTGCAAGACCATGAAAAGTGGGTAAGAGATGTATTAGTCTAGATTTTAATTCAAAATTAATATTAGCGTTTAAAGTAGGAAATACTATGTGTCAAGGTTGTTGATCCAAATCAGGTACGACAATCACTTTCAAAGTTTGAGTTCCTGCCATGATTTCCTCCTTTTTAGAATTCCCTTGAGCTTCACTCCTTAACCTATGCAAAGTTCTTTCAATTTCTGGTTAGTACTACAAATTACTTTGATTAGAAGATTGAGTTGAGTCATAAACAATTAAGAAAAATCTAATAAACCCTAAAAATAAATAAGAAAAAATCTTTTTTTTGAAAAGTAAAATAAAGATCACAAGGGCAAAAAATCAACTAGAATTACTTCTCAGTAATGACACCAAAAATTTGGTGTGCTGTCATAGGCAACAAAATTTAGAACCTTACTCAAATTAAATTACCTGTAGTAGTGTGAATAAGAGTCAATCCCATGAGGAGTATCTAGCATAATTTTATGCAAAGTGAATAAGACTGGGGATTTTGAGTCTTATAAAAATAATGTTATAAAAGAAATCTATCAAAGAAGAAAACCTTAGTTCAAGTCAATATCCACCATCAGAATCTCGTAAATGATCATTGATGCAATTATAAATCATATACACAATAAATTCTAGTACTAATTTAACTCCCATAATAGGTTAATTAATCTCTAGATCTCATTAACCTCCTACAATCATTGCAATACACAACATACATTTTGTATGTAACATGCTCTTAATAGTAAAATAGTTTTAACACAAGTCAATTGAGTCTTTAATTCAACCAATTCATGGCTCCCATAACCCATATAAAAAAACCCCCTTTCAACCCTACTAGGGTTTTTGAGTTATAATCAAGTCCTTCACATAAACATTAAACCTTAGTACCTTAGCAAAGTGTCTCAAAGGGACTTTATTCTTAATCACATATACCCATCATATTATGCAATTTATATATAAGTAACCATGCAAACACTGATGGTTCAAATTATAATTTCTCACAAGTGTATGGACATATAGCAATATAGTGTGCAAATGCAAGGGTCGATCCCACAGAGAATGATAAACCAAATTAATTAATTTTTAGTTACTAAATATAAAACTAAACATACTTCAAATAAGATGTGATATAATTTCAGAAACTTATTAGAATAAAAATAAATAAATAACTAAGGATAGTGTAGAGAGATTAATAAGATGAAGAAGTCTAGGGTTTCGATTTCACCATAAGATGATAACTCTTTCCCTATGAATGTTGAATTTAATGTCTCACTTGGGTTTTTTTTTCAAATGTAAGATCATTACCATTTGATGTGCGAGTACAAATCTAGTGCTTTCACTAGTTCTAATTACCTATGATATTTAGTATAATTGAGGTGAAAACCTATTAAGTTCAAGAATATAAGAACCTAATAGAATAGTTTAGCATATGATATGTACCTTAACCATCTATCCTTCTCATTCAAGGGAGCTCATGGTTTTGTATATGATGTGTACCTTAACCATGCTTTGATAAATAATCTAACTCATAATATTGGTGATCAAGCAATAAAATAAAATAAATTAAATCATTACAATTAACATTATGAATGAAACAAGATCATATAACATTAATAATATCTAACAATCCATAATAAAGAGTATCAAAAAGAGCTACATTTTCACCATAGAAAAAAGGATTTAGTTCATAAGAGAAAATAAAATAACTCCCTGAGACAGGATATTATTAATGAAGAACATCTTCTCTTTTCTTCTTTCTTATTTGCAATCCCTTCTTCTCCACAAGAAATCTCCTGGAAAAAGGCGCTAAACCTCAGAGAAAAACTTTAAAAAAATGAAAGTGGAAGAACCCTGCAAAACCCTAAGTTTTTCCTTAAAAAGCCAGCAAAAATATGCAACTATGGAAAATTTCCGCAAACTGTCCACCTTCGGTGTTGGTGGCGCTAGCTCGCTGCCAACCAGTGGTGGTCCGGTATGGGCGCCAGCAGCATTGGCTCGCTACTCAGTCCTTCTTGTTTTGTTTGCTCCATTTGCTAAATCTTTGTAGCTGCTTCTTTACCAATCTTTTTTTATCTTTTTTTTCATTCTTTTTTCCATTTTCAAAGCACCTAATAAAGTCCAACAAATAAACATTAAATTCATCTAAAAGAGATAAGAAGTTGCAAATAAATAAGCTTAAACATGTGCAATATATGTATATGAAATTGACTCATCAAACACACTAATTAAACCATTAACTCAGTTAGTTCATTGATTAAATACCCTACATAGAAAGTCCTTAATTGCTACAGTGAATTAACATTCCATCTAGCCACAAAATCATATTTCTTATACCAATTCATTGCAAAATAGGTTGTAATCATGTAATTAAGTATTTTCCCCATGAAGCCCTCAATGAATTCAAATCAAATCCCCCACTATTTTACTATTCACAAAAGGATAGAAACCCCAGTCAAGTAGAAATCATGAAATCAAATGGGAAAAGGGTATACCTTTGAATTCATGCTTGGTCACCTTGTCAAAACAAGAACGCAAGCTCAGTCTCTAAGAATCCATCATGATTCGTAGGGAACCTGCTTGCTTCTTCTTCCTTCATTGTCTAAGCCCAGAAATCTTAGGCTTAGATGTAAGAGTGATGGGTTTTCACTCCTAAGTAAGATTAATCCTAGCTAAAATGGCAGGAAAAAGGGGTAGCAACCATGGGATTTGGGCTTCTGGAAGTAGAGAAATGAAACAGAGTAAAAATGAAATGTAACAGGGTGAAAAGTCGAACCACCGACTTTATCCTGTCTGCCGGCATTGCGGCTCCCAATTCGTTGTCACCACCCATTAGCCCTTTTCATGACCTAGAGCCACGGCCTCCAATTTGGCACTGCAGTGCCAGCTCTGCTGGCCCATCTTGCTTCGATTTTTCTTTCTTTTTCTCCCTTTTTTATTCCATTCCTTTTTCTTTAAACTATTAAATGATAACATTTCCCAAGTGAATGTGGCATTAAACCACACAATTAATCCCCTCAAATGAATCAAAATAATCTCTTTAAATCACCACATAACTAACATTTCACATAATTTTATGCACACTTAATACAATCCCTTACAAGTTGCCCCAAATTGATCATTTAAGGAAATTTTTTGAATTTACCCACTTTTTAACACCCTGGTGTTACAGGTAGAATGTATGTGATGTGTGTAGATGAATTTTCATGTAGGTCCAATTATACTGTTTGGCATTACAATATGGCTTATAATGGGCAATATGTGGGTGTGTATTATTGCCTGTGTTAGTGTGTATGATTGATTGAAAATATGGTGTTATGTGAGAAATGATATATAGGTATGAAATTCTTATACTTCGGGGGAGATTCTACCAGAATTATGGTATATAAGATGGCAGTGCCCTAGGAGTGGGGTGTTACATTTTTGCTGATCAACAAAACTCAACTGGTTAATTATATAATCATCAAAATCAAGCTAAGTAAATGAGGTTTGGTTTAACGTTCTCCCCCTTTTTAATGATAACAAAATATTTGAGTAAATTACCTTTAAAAAAGATAAAATATGTAACAAAAATGTACATGGGAACTAAAACAAAAATATTTAATTTATAACAAAACATACATAGCTCCCCTAAACTAAGTGCATTTCTAACAAGATTTTCTAATGACTACACCTAAAATAATGCATTGGATTTCTTTGAATTTCTCCCCCTTTTATTGATTACTAAACATATAAATTTCTCCCTATAATTTATTATATTTCTCCCACTTTTTGTCATAATAAAAAAGGCATAAGGAAAGAAAAATAAATAAGACATACAAATTATACTCAAACAGATAAAAATATTTCATTGCATTTTAGTACAAGCAAAGTTATATAAAATTGTGAGAAGTGCAGTAGGGATGAGATGGATGGAAGGCATGGGTGAAGAAGAAAATGGTTTGAGGTGAAGCCCGATTATAATTCTTTGAAGAAGTCTGAAAGCATGCAGAGGCATGCATCCATTACTTTTGGGAAGGTCACATTGGTGAGGCCAAAGTTTTGGACGGGAAAAATGGATGAGAAGGTGAGGGGAAAAGAAGGATGTTGCTTCTAATGTACTCTCTTCTTTTCTTCTCTTCATCAATCTCAAAAGATGGTTGAGTTGAATGTGAGGTCATAGGACTTGCATAATAATGAATTTTGTTTCCTCCAAAGAGCATGATATTTCTTGTAATATCCATTTAATCTTCCAACCTTCAACTTTAGGAATATTACAAACTTCATTAAACTCTTCAAAAGATTCATCTCCAATTCATAATTCCTTAATAACCTTTTGGTCCATTCTACTCTGCTTCAATGGATTGAAGTCTTCACGTTCTCTGCTTTTGCTATCTTTACTTTTGAACTTACACCTCACCGACTTTATCTCTCCTTTTCTTCTTCTTCTTCCCATGGTAGCGAATGGTTTGGGGTTTGAATTAAAATAGGGATGGTTTGGGAAGACAAAGAGGTTTCTTAAAAGAGTTTTCAAGGAGAAAGGAATGAATGTTTTCCAAAAATAGAAGAATAGTACGATTTCAAAGGAATAAGTATTCAATTTCAGCAAGAAAACAAGGCAGTGAAGAAAAAGAGGGGATTTTCATATAATATTAAATGAAAACTCTAGGATTTTAGATAGAATGAAAGGCTTCAGACATTGAGAAAAGTTTTGAATAATCTGAAGTTATAACTTCATATAGAAAAGAACTATGTTTGGAGTAAGATTTCGGATGAATTTTTGATGTTATGAAGTGGACTTTCATAAATTTGAAATATTTTAAGTTGCACAACATCTCAAAAACATGCACATATGCCACGTAAATCATAAAACAGAAAGAATAAGCATTGAAATTATATACACACAAGCAAAATATGATGATCAAGATATATGCATTACGCATATGGATCTATTAAACCTAATTGCCTTCTAATCATGCAAAATCTATCCTCTGGGAGTGGCTTAGTCAAAATGTGTGCTAACTAATTTTTAGTTGGAACATATTCTAAGGTAACATTGTGATTCTAGAGATGATTTCTAATGAAATGATGACTAATTTCTATATGCTTAGATCTAGAATGCATAACTAGATTCTTGGTCAGATGTATAGCACTAGTATTATCACATATGATGCATGTATCACTAAACTTTAGACTATAGTCACCCAACTATTGTTTCATCTAGAGAATTTATACACAACAACTGCCAACTGCAACATATTCAGCGTCAGCATTTGACGATGCAATAGATGCCTATTTCCTAAAGAACCATGAGATGATCATACTTCTAAGAAATTGACAAGTCCCTAAGGTACTTTTCCTATTTACTTTATATCCAACAAAATCAGCATTAGAGTGTCCTATTATCTCAAACTTTGAACCTTTTTGATACCATAAATTGAGGTTTAGAGTATCTAAGAGGTATCTAAAGATCCTTTTTATAGTGGTAAGATGTGATTCTCTAAGATGTGATTGGAACCTAACACATATACAAACACTAAACATGATATCTAGCCTAGATGTGGTAAGATACAACAAAGATCCTATCATGCTTCTATAAAGCTATTGACAAATAATTTTAACTTTTTTATCCTTATCCATTTTGATGGAAGTGCTCATTGGTGTTCCCTATGTTCTTCCATCTTTAGGGTTGAACTTCTTTAGTAGCTTTTTTGTATACTTGGTTTGGTGGATGAAGATTCCTTCTTTCATTTGCTTCACTTATACTCTTAAAAAGAAATTCAACTCCCCCATCAAGCTCATCTCGAATTCTCTCTACATTATCTTAGAAAATTCCTAACAAGATTTTCATTAGTAGCTTTGAATACAATATCATCAACATAAATTTGTACAATGAGAATATCATTCATAGCATGCTTAATAAAGAGTGTGGCATCTACCTTACCAATTGAGAATCTTTTCTCATTAAAAAATCTGCTTAGCCTTTCATACCATGCTCTAAGAGTTTGCTTCAATCCATAGAGGGCTTTCTTGATTTTGAAGACATGGTTAGGATCATGACGGTTTTCAAACCCATGAGGTTATTCTACATAAACTTCTTCATTAATGAAACCATTAAAAATGAATATTTGACATCCATTTGGTAAAGTTTAAAATTCATATAAGATGCAAATATCAAAAGTATTATAATGGCTTCTATCTTAGCAACAAGGGCATATGATTCTTCAAAATCTATCCCTTCTTCTTGACAATACCCCTTTTTCTACTAACCTTGCCTTATTCCTTATTACTCAAATAGAGTCATCAAGTTTGTTCCTAAAGACTCATTTGGTTCCTATAATAGCTTGATGGTCAGGTCTTAGAACTAAGGTCCATATGTCATTTCTCTTAAATAGGTCTAAATCTTCTTGCATAGCTAAAATCCAATTCTCATCTTCTAACGCTTGGTCTATGCAAATTAGCTTTATTTGTGAAATAAAGGCAAAGTTACTACATACTTGGTGATAATATGATATAGTCCTAACTCTATCAAACACATTAGCAATTATTTGGTTTTCAGGATGAGCATGCATGAATCTCTAATATCTAGGAAGAGAAGAATTACCTCCCTCATTTACCTCAGTTGTGGTTAATTCAAGCTATCTGTCTGCTTTATCCCTTATTGTTTCTATTTGTGGAGCATGTGTCTCTTTGTCTTGCATATTCCACTTCTCCGTACTTGCTGTGAGTTTATCTACTTCATTATTAAGATCACTTGTTCTCTTTTAATAGTTAATAGATGATAAGCTCATATTTTATCATATTTTAATACTTAAATTCACATATTTTGGATCCTCAATTGATGTAATCTCGTTGGCTTTGATTATATATTGTACTTAATGGAGCTAGTTCTATTTCAGGCATTAAAACTGTTCAAGATGAAAAGAGGTGTCACTTTGAGATAATTTTTGAAATATATTAAGTCTAATTTGGAAAATATGTTCAACATAAAAGCCCTTGAAATTATCTTTCCAACGCATTAAGAATCATAGGATTTTGATATTGTATAAGAAAGTTATGCCTAAAATAATAGATGTTGGTCCTGTATATTTTGGGTAGCAGGTTTAATGTCGCGACACTTAAATTAAATGCCGCAACATTTGTATGGAAGGTTTCAACATGCCAACGGACAGCGATTTTATGCCACGACATTGGATTACAATGTCATAGCATTTGGAAGTGTGGCAATGTTTTATTTTTAGAATTTTTCATATGCTGCAAAAAATATGTTTACCCTTTGTAAAGCTTGTTTAAGCCCAATATAGAGGGATATAAATAGGACTTAAGCACGCAAAGGGATGGAATGTTTTGGCAAGGAGGCTAGGGAAAACAAGGGAGAAAGCAGAGAGTACTACCACAAAGAGTTTTTCTGTGATTCTTTTCTAGTTCTTTCTAGTTGTTCTCTTTTTGAATTATGTTTAAGATAATGTTTAGTATTTCTCTTGATTACATTATGAACTAAACACTTTATTCTAGAGGCAAAATGTAGCCAAATTATGAATGTTTGGTTTTATCCTTCTTAATTTAATTCTTTGTTTTTTCAACGTCTATATTGAGTGTTTGATCTAATTTTAATGCACATGAAAGTATACTGGCCCTTTTAACATGATTTGTGATTCAATTTGAGGCTGAGAAGTGATAATTGAATTAGATATTGATTAAATACCAAATGATCATCATGATGATAGAGATATCCATGACGGTTGTGTAACATTGTGAATTTCTTAATCTTATGCTCTTTGGCTAGTTCAAAATTTTCAAAGAGATGTAGGAAATTTGCTAACTATGATAGGTTGTGATGACTCGAGAAAGAATAACAATTACCAAAGAAAAATTCATTATCAATATCGGAATGAATATTAATTAATTAAATTAGATTAAAGCTAGACAAGAATAATCCGGTGAAGTAGAAAACCACTAGATGTCTTAATCATTGAATTTCTATTTGTTCAACCTCTACTCCTTTGTTAAAGTTCAACTATTTAGAATTTCATTTTCATTTCCATCCTTTCATCAAATTTAGTTCTTTTCAACAGAATTTAGAGTTAGAGTAATTTGGTACTTGATATACATAGTCCTCATAAGAACGATCTTTTACTTCTACTTTATTATTTGTTAACGACACATCCACTTGCATTGAAAAGTCTACAATAGTAGATTCATCAAACTTGACATGAATGGACTCTTCTACAACTCTACTATTGAGGTTGTAGACTCTAAATGCTTTGCTAATAATGGAGTAGCCAAGGAATATCCCTTCATCAAATTTTCTATCAAATTTCCCAAGGTTTCCTCTTCCAATGTTAAGAATGAAACATTTGCAGGCTAAACTATTGAAAAATGAAATGTTAGGCTTCTTGCCATAATATAACTAAAATGAAGTTTTGTTGATTATTAGCCTAGTATGAATTCTATTGATAACAAAACAAGTGGTATTAATAGCTTCAACCCAAAAATATTATTTTAGGTTGTACTCACTTAACATGGTCCTTGTCATCTTTTGCAAGGATCTATTCTGTCTCTTAATCACTCCACCCTATTTGGGAGTTCTTGCTACAGAGAAAGTTTGAAAGATTTCATTATTTTTATAGTAGGTTATGAACTTATACTTTTCAAACGCTCTACCATGATCACTTCTAATGGAAATAATATGAGAGCTTTGTTCATTCTGCATAAATTTGAAAAATATCTCAAAGAATGAAAAAGCCTCATCTTTGGATGTAAGAAAAATTACCCAGGTATATCTACTATAGTCATCAATAATCACATATGCGTAATATTTTCCTCCAAGAATCCTAGTCCTTCTTGGTCCCACTAAGTCCACATGTAGCAACTAAAGAGATTTAGTTGTGTACACTTTTCTATTTGATTTGAAAGACTATTTTGCTTACTTTCCTCTCATGCAAGAATCGCACAATTGTCCTTTATCAAATTTCTATTTTGGTAAGCCAACTACTAGATCTTTTTGATATAGTCTTCCAATCATGTCTTTGTTGGCATGTTCTAATCCCCTATGCCATAGTAAGACTGATCATTACACTTAGCTTGGATATCAAACAAGTTTATGATATATACATTTCCATACCTCTTGACCAGAACTACATCCTAGTCATGCTAATCTAAAACTGAACAAATATAAGATTCAAATATAACCTCGTATCCACTATCACAAAATTGGCTAATACTCAGAAGGTTATGCTTTAATCCCCCAACTTATAAAACATCTAAAATAACAGTAAAATGTGGTTAACTAACCTTACAAATCTCAACCACTCTACCTTTCCCATCATCTCCGGAGGTCACCGTTCCACCATTTTTCTCTTTTAGCTTAGTGAATAGTTCCTTCTCCCCTATCATATATCTTGAGCAACTACTGTCAATGTACCACATGCTACTTCTTATGGTTCTTAGACACACCTACAATGACAAGGTTAGGTTTTAATATTTGGTACCTATTTGTGAATGGATTTAGGAGGGTTAGTGGTAGCAAATTTTGGTACCCACTATTTCCTGTGTGCTACTAGTCTGATGTTAGGAGAAGGAATATCATTTACTACATCTGCAACTATTTTAGGTACTCAAACCATGGCCTGTTTGGACCTTTATTTTCTTCTAAAAATTTGATTTTATTTCTTTTGTTGTTGACCACCTTTCTTCTTTGGTTTCATTCTTAACAAGAAGGTGGCCAAGGTCTTTCTCATGACATTATTCTTCGCCTTGACCTACTCAAGTTCACTGATGGTAGATAGTTTACTCTTGAGCAAATTATTTTCATTTTTCAATATGGAGCAACCATGGGGCACTAGCTCCTTTTTTGTCTCCTTATATTGGATTTTAAAGCCTTGAAATCAACATATAAGCTTTATAATTCTTCTAAAAAATTTTAAGATTCAATTTCAGAAGTTACTTCACTTCAGGGACCATGAGGTTGATTTTGGTGTAGTTGTCTTCTTGATCTTCTTTTGTTGGTGAAAGTCGAGTGATTTGTGCTTCACGTTCATTCTCATTATCACTAGCACTTTTATGCAACATGCTTTCTAGCATTTTCCATAAAGCAAGTACCTTTTTATTATTTTGGAACTTCTTGCTACTACGATTATTGTCGTCATTCTTTTCTGATTCTTTTGAAACTTCTTGCTACTGCGATTGTTGTTGTTTTTCTTTTTTAAATATGAGTTGTACTTTTTGTTATGTTGCTCCCCTTGCCTCTTATCTATTTCTTGCCAATCAAATCTCATGTGGCTAGGCTTGACATTATTATAATAGGTGGGGACTTCCTTTCTCTTATCCTTTCTTTTAAAGTTTCTGGAATTACTTCCAGTATTCTTCTTAAACATGGCCTTGAATCTTCTGCTCAGCATTTCCATGTCATCATTATTTTAGCTCCACTTGTCGAAGCTTCTCTTTAAGATTCATCATTTGACTTCAAGGCAATGTTTCTTTTTCCCTTTAGCTCTTTAGGAGCCTTCTGCTTCATAAGGACTTCATGGGCCATGAGAGAACCCATAAGCACTTCCACTATCATCTTGTCTAGGTATTTTTCCTCTTGGATTGCTGTGACCTTTGCTATCTATTATCTTGGCAAAGATCTTAATATCTTCTTTACTATTTTAGGTTCTTCATATTTTTCTCCACAACCCTTCAACCCATTGGTGATCTTTCGGAACCTCCCAAACATTTCTGATATAGTCTTATTGTCATGTATGTGGAAGGCTTCATATTGCTGTCAAGTATATTAATTTTGATCTCCTTGACCTGGTTAGTCCCCTTATGTGCAATTTGTAGTTTATCCTAGATCTCCTTGGTGGAATCACAAGAAGAGATCTTTAAAAATTCCATTGGAGATGGAGCATGGTAAAGGCAGTTCTTCGCCGTGGCATCTCTTTGTACTGCTAGTATGTTCTCTTTACTATATTTGTCATCTATGTTGAGGACTATCTTGTTGGTCTTAATAATGGGCCATAACTGGTAGTTTGTGGCAATCATGAAATTCTACATTTTCAACTTCTAGTACCTGTTGTTAGTACCTTTAAAAAATGGGGGTCTAGAAGTTAACTATCCCTTAGCGAAGGTGTTGTGGAAATTTATGGCCATTGGAATCACTTTAAGCAACTAAAATGTCAGGTGATTAAGAGTACTATTGAAGCCTGCTCTGATACCAATTGTTGGTCCCATGTAATGGTTAGCTCAAGAGGAGGAGGGTGAATTGAGCTGTTAAAAATTTATGGCCACATAAAAAAATCAAGTGCTAAAATAAATGGAAACAAAGTCACACAACATAAAGCAATCAGTATTTTTATAGTGGTTCGACCCAACTCAATACTTACTCCACTTTCTGAGTTTGCCTCTATTGGTGCGCTCAGGTTCCACTAATCACCTGTTAGTTTTACAAGCTCACCAACAAACTTTACACTCGTTGGTTTCCAAGTGCACCATCAAACTTATACATATCACCCAGTAAGTCTCTCTACTTATTATAATCAATAATATAATCATTAAGCCCCTTACTTATTGTCCTAACCATAAATTAAGATTGTACAATAGAAATGCTTCTTACATAGGCTGGTTGTACAGAAATGAAAGTGAAGGGAAATAAATGTATTGCAATAAACAAAAGGAATTTCAGACTCTGATTAGTTATTGTAGTGAATGTTCTTTGAATGTAGATGACATTTTTGCATAGTGGACTTGGAAGAAAGCTTAAAGCTTTAGTAAATGCTCTTTGAATTCTCTCAATAAGTTTAATAACTCTTAGAACAACCTCTCGTTACTCATTTTAAGTTTGGATTCAAAATCTGTCCGTTGGAGAAGATGACATTCATTAAATGTGAGCAAATCATTAAGATTTTCTAACCATTGATACGATTTTGCGACTTCGCATCATCTAGAATGAGCACGACTAGAAAGAAGAAGAACGCTTCATCTGAAACTTGCATTGTTAGAGTCGTTCATATTTTGAACTGTATGAAATAATAATTTTGGACAGTGTCTGTAACAAGTACAAAAAGAGGATGAATAAAAAATGGAACAAAATGAAGATATTTGTCATTTTTGGAATGAATTAAATAATTTTCATTTTGTTTGATTGTCTTCAATTGATTACACTTGCTGTGTACATCAAAAACTTGTATATTCACATCCCAAACTACAAGTGGTCCTAATTACATCTCCATAATGGGAGAAAACCCTTGATTAAAAGAAAAAGTACAATGAATCATAGAGACCCAAAATAAAACACACTCTCTCTCAAAATGAATATGTGTTGTCTTTGGAATCGCTGAGCACATTGCAATGACTTGATATTTAAGAGATCACCTCAAGTCAATGGGCGGATAAGGTGACATGGCTCTAGATTGGGTTGCTAGACACCGGGTCAACCTAAAGAATGAGTATTTTAATCCAATTAGTTTGTCCTAAGTAGAATCAAAACCGGGTGATTTTTATTGTTTAGACTATAAGAAACCATAGATATAGTAGGTGGTTTGTAACCCAATTGGTATATCTCGAAAGGACCCAGAACTAGGTGATCTTTATTTTGTTTAGACCTGAAAGAGATTAGAAGAAAATAAATGACATAGGTTTGATTCAACTTTCTCTCATTGCCCATGAGAAGCTTAAGAAGAGTGGGCCAAGTTAACTAGGTTTTGGTTGGCTTTCTCAAATTGCCCATGAGAAGCTTAGAAAGAGTGGGCCAGGTTAATTGGGTTTTGGTTGGCTTTCTCACATTGCCCATGAGAAGCTTAGAAAGAGTGAGCCAAGTTAACTGGGTTTTAGTTATCTTTCTCACATTGCCCATGAGAAGCTTAGAAACAGTGGGACCAGGATGATTGGATTTGACTATTTTGATGAATGATATCCATTAAGGTTTGAGTTGGTGAATCATGACTCAGTAACTCCGTGGGTCATGACTCAGTAATCCGGTCCTAGACTTAGGCTTTTAAATGATTTGGTGAATATTGTTTGCTAAGGTTTGACTCGGTGAGTCATGACTCAGTGACTCGGTGACCTGATCTTAAACTTAGGCTTTTGAATGAGATGATGAGTGATGTTTGCTTAGGTTTGACTCGGTGACCCAATTCTAAACTTAGGCTTTTGAATAATTTGGTGAGTGTTGTATTTTAAGGTTTGACTCAGTGACCAGACTCAGTAATTCGGTCCTAGACTTAGGC